>JAURVB010015129.1:0-58756 GCA_033002965.1 Piper betle
TAGATTTTTCATATTCTATCTTGGAGGTAAATAACAAGCTAAAAATTAATTTAGTTTATAAGAGTTTATGTGATGACCCACCTAATTTTATAATTTTTTGGCACCCACCCAATAAAACAATTCGCGGAATAATTAAAAATTGGCAAGTATACAACAAATAAACATTCAATTAACCGATTTAATAATGAACTATAAGAATTTAGCAAGTAAAATTATATGTCATTTAATTTGAACTAAATAATAAATATTCAAGCTAGAATAATGTCCAACAATGTATTCGGGTCATAAGATAGAAACAAATAAACTCCCGACGAATGAATTGTGGTCCACTATTAATAATATATAATCTAATAATAACAAAACAAGTCCATTTAAATAATAAACATTAAATATATAATATAGAGTCTCCTGCAAATGTCTCTATCGAAGTCCCAAGTTACGCTCCCAGCTAGTTACCTATAAAAGCAATTTCACGTTAGTGGCAAGCCACTAAGTATGAATAATAATAATGAACAAAATAATAACCACTATGGCCCACGCATGACTACATTTCAATAGATCGACCGATTTGTTGGAAAGAGTTACTATCTATGATCATAAATATTGTCTTTTCCCTCACTGGGAGATAGTACATCTATTCCCTGCCTAGACTTCGGTGTTCAAGTACGCACTAGGCTATATTGATTTACAAACCTCGAAACCTAGGCCATATCTTTTGGCTTGGAAAGCAAAGTCTTGATGTGTGAATCATCTTATGCATTTATCTCGCCCACCAATACCAATGCTAGAAACGCATTTATCTCCCCCACCAATCAATGGTCATTCAATATGTTAATATAATATCATAAAGTTATACATACCTTGAAAAGCCTCCTTAGATTACTTCATTCAAAAGCTAACAAGCACTCCCTTAGAACTCAAAGATATATATTAGGGAATGTATATTTACAACCCTAATGATATGCAATGCATAAGATGATCCACACTCAAACATAACTCAAACACATCCATATGTTAATCATTTAAAAATGTTAAATATCGAAATACAAAAAAGTGTCGAGATAGTGTTGCAGCTCTGGCTCTAAGCGCCATGATGCTAGTCATAATATTTTCACATACGACACCAATACTACGGTGCTGAAACTCTCAATCTTTGACTCATCCACACACCAAACTCAAAATGCACCGTCGCTACATTGCTACACAAAACAAAATAATGGTCTTTGTTTTTGTTTTGTTTTGTAATTAATTACCATATAATCAAACTTTAATTATTCCAACAAGTTAATTACACTTTTTAACATATACTCATGATAAGTTTCCATGCAATTAACAATTATATCATATTTTACCATTAAAGTATAAAAGATGATATATTTTCTACTTATTGATTCCTTCATCTAATTATCATATCAAATTAACACAAAAACATGTAAAAACTTCATGAATTTATAATAAATCTACAAATTTTTATTATAAATTAAATAAACTAATCAAGATAATTATATAAAATATGCATACAAAAGGAATTACATGCAAAACTTATTCTTTTAATAAACAATCGCACATACAACGAATCCAAACCTTATGAATTCATTATACAACACAATCTTTCACAAAACAAAACAAAACCAATGATATCTCCTCCAAAGAAACCATCCAAATTCAATAGAAAACTCATATAATCATAAGACATGCATGCCCTAAACATGAATTGTATAAATAATTTGATAGAAAAAATCGAGAAAAGAAGACTAACAATGCAAACCCTAGCCCACGCCCTCTTTTTTGCTCTTTCTTAAGGAGCGTACCTTCATCTTCTCCACTCTCGCTCTTTAGAAGTACTTACACCCGTAATTTCTTTTACAATAATAGGGACTGGGTAACAATGAAGTTGTTAGTATGATTTTCCTAAATATCAAACAATATTTTTTCTTAAAAAATGGGGGATAAGTGATGAATTGACTTAGACTAAAGGGGCTAAGTATTGAATTAATTTGTTTTGTATATATTTATATAATTAAAAGTTTATCTCTAATATAGTCCAGGCGTGACATGACATGACATCTACATCTAGTATGGTGCGGTAAATAGACTACTTTATTAATTATTTCTAAGATTACTACCAACGAGTCAATTACACAATAATAAAATTCTAAAAGTAGGGATGGAGCCGATTCGAGCTTTGGTCGAGCCATGGGCTCCCCCTTGTGTTGAATTTACACCGTAGGACCGCCGAGCCAACTTTCCCTCGTCGTTGATATCGGTTCCTCCGGCGTCGGGCGGCGGCGGCGGTGAGGAGGGTAGATGGGTAGTGAGGAGGAGAGCACGGTGAAGGAGCCGCTCGACCTCATCCGCCTTAGCCTGGACGAGCGCATCTACGTCAAGCTCCGCAATGACCGTGAGCTCCGCGGCAAGCTCCATGTCTGTACCATTTTCTTGTCTTCTCTCTCTCTCTCTCTTAATACATATTTGGTTTGATTTGATTCTTATTAGATATTAATTTAGTCAGTAGAAGCTAAAAAGACAGCATCTTTACGCTCCGATTTATACTTGGTCTATTGTGATGGTAGTAAGGATAATGTACATTTTATTTCAATATTTTTGGCTTTTTTTTTGAGTTATATGGGCTTTATATTATAAGAAGTATGGTCATTGTGTTGGTATAATTCTCTCTCTCTCTCTCTCACCCTCTCAGTCTTTTTTTTTCTCTAAAATTTGGTGTAAAGTGTAGTAAGTGAATGGAATAAGACCAAATAAAAAAACAACATCTTTGTACTCCAATTTCTAGTTTTTTATGGTATTAGTTGGTCTTTTCTGCGGGTTATAATGAGTTTGCGGTGTTAATGTACACTTTGTTTCAATTTTGTTGAGCTTCACTCCCCCGCCCCCTGTTTAATGTGCTTTATAATTGGTATACATGAAACATGGTGATTTTGTTGGCGTAATTTCCTATGTTTTTACTGCTTTCTTTATTGTTTCTTTAATATTTGGTTGATCTGATTCATTTTTGGTGTAATTCTAGTTAGTATATTGAAAGAAGAGAAAACGACGCCAACTTTGTGCTCCAATTTCTAGTTGTGTTTTTGTAGTAGTTGGTCTTTTATGCTGGTAGAATACTATGGAATTGAGTTATTTTTCTGAATTGATTTTTTTCTTCATTTTATGAGTTTTTGGTATTCTCTAATGGATTTTGTTGGACTCTTTATGTTTTATGTGTTTGTAATTCATATGCATGAAGTGATGATTTTGTTGTTAGTAATTGTCGAAAATGACCCATCCTTGTGTTTTAATGGTTGTCTAGTTTATAGGGAGGGTTTTATGTAATGATTTCGTGCTATGGGTCTATCTTGCTTTGTGTATGGTATATATGTAGTACGATGGATCTTGTTTGTGCTGGAGATTTTGTATGGTTTTCCATTATGTTATAGATGCTGCCTAGGAAGCCAGGTGAATTGACATGTAAGAATACTCTGGGATCATTTCTTGCTGATAAGATGCTTTTGTCAAGTTTTCTTTTTGCTGAGAATGTGTGGGATACCCATAGCTAATGCATGAAATCAGAATGAAGCAATGAGTGATCTACTTAGAAAAGTAGCGATAGGAAAGAATTGATTTGGTGTTGTGGGTCTTTTCTGCTTTGTGTATGGTATATGTGGAGTGGTTTTTTCCCCGACAATGTGAGTGATGCTCTTGCTTGAACAAAACAATTAGTCACGTACTTAGTAAAGGAGCAATTTGGAGGAACTTCACTCAAGTATTGCTCATCTGAGTAAAATAATCAATTGCATACTTATAGTCTTGTCTTTGTTTTGTCCTTCTTGGAAGCCTCACATTCTTCTCCAGCATTATTGTTTAAATTTAATGTAGCAGATTTTAACTTTTTGGATGATAGAAGATATAGGATTTCATATCTTCATATTGCCGCCGTAAATAGAGCTTTGTTTGTCTATATTTGTTTGTTTGCCAACAAATTTTTGTATTTCTCATCCAGTTAACAAGCAAAATTTGATCTGTCATTTCTTCTTCTTCTTTTTTTCAATGCAGGCTTATGATCAGCATCTGAATATGATACTGGGAGAAGTTGAGGAAACAGTCACTACCGTAGAGATTGATGATGAGACATATGAAGAAATTGTTCGGGTATGTCACTTTTGTAGAACTCTATTTGGCAAAGTCTGTCTCTCTGTCTAGGTTAATTTGCCTTTGCGAGGCAGTTGGGACTTTGTTTCCCACTATCATTTGAGTAGTCTTCACACTTTTATAGTTTGAAATAGAGTAGTGAAATATTTTTACTTTCAAAACCTTGTTTTTGTAAATCCAATACAGTGTCTGGAGTTTAGTTGGATGGGCAATTTTTTTGGTTAAATTTGTAGAATCTATGGTGAGGAAAGAAATTGGGAGTATTTGATCACGACAAACGTGCTACTATTAGGTGATGCTGAGTAAATCCAAATAATCTGATTAAAGGGAGAATGCTAGTGTATCTACTTGGGAAAAAAAGACATTTGACTTAGTAGGTGAGATACTGCATGGGAGCCTTTTTGGTAATGGGTGAGGGCTGAGACTTAGGGGCTTGGCAAAAAAGATCTGACTTATTTTGAGCTTTTAGATCTGGGCTACACCATTAGCATCTACTATGGGCAGCTCTGCCTGGTAAGGTGTTTTGAATGGGCAGAGGCTGTGTGTTGGTGGCGTAGGATTTGGAGAGGGGCTACTACAAGCATTTTTTGTGCTTGATTCACGACGAAAAGTGGGAAAAAGATGGGTGAGTGTGGACGAGAACTATTATTCTAGGAAGCTTACCAATTTGGCTCTAGGGAATGTCTCTAGCCAATAAAACTATAAATTCTTTAGTTTTTTTGGAAAAAAAATGGTCTTCAATGTGGTTTAATAGTGAATGATGCCTTGTTTGTTCTTTCTAGCAGACGACCAAACGGACTGTTCCTTATCTATTTGTCAGGGGTGATGGTGTTATATTGGTTTCACCTCCATTGAGAACAGCTTGAAGACATTGTTGATGTGTAACTCAGAACCCATGGATTTCAAGAACTGCTATTGTGTCTATGTTTAGCTTGTTTGTTTTTCCTGAAGATTTATAGATATTTACTTGTTATAAGCAGTCTTCTTCAAGTCTTTAAATGTCTTATCAAACAGGGTTTTTATTTATGACCCGTGCTTAATCTATACCGGATGACATACAACTCCTGATATTAACCATGTACATTTATGCTAAATTATACCAAGTATTGTTATTTAAGATGAATGATTTAGAAGTAGACACAAGTATTTGATGTCACCGTGTTCTTGTTCTTGTTTATATTGCTGGTTATGTTAATAAGAATCCAACTTAAGACATAAGCTAACGCAAGCTAGAATAGTTCAAACCATAACAAGTACTAAACTTATGCCACAATGCCATTGATTTGTAATGGTTTAAGATACTAAAAATTCAATGTAAGTTTGCTTACAATTTTACAAGGTTATAAATTAAGCCATATAAATTTTGTTAGTCAAGTAAATTTCCTTCCTGTATTTTTACTTGATTGTTGATCTAATTCGTTGTTTGATTTAATTTAGCAATAGTCGTTTAAATCTGACTTTGGGGAATTTAGCTTAGATGGAAGAATTTAGGGCTGGGACTTTGGGGAAAGACCTGCCTTGGTTTGAAGTCTATGCTAAGATTGTCACTCTGGGCTGAGATTTTCGTCCAAGCCAAAATAACCAACCGAACTATGCCCAAATTAAAATTCGGTTCGGTTAGGTAGGGCGGACCAGATTTTTCCCAAAATCGAAATTGAAAAAACCAAAAAAATTTAAAAAACTTAATACTTTTGTTTTTATGTGAGTTATTATTTATTTTTTCTATTTATTTGTACTTTATTTAATATTATTAGTATATTATCTATATAGAGAATACTTTTGAATCTGATTTTGATGGTTAAATTATAATACAACTTTTGTTTAGTATAAACGTAATAATTAATTTTATTATAATTTTAATAATTTTGGTTTTCTTATAACCGATCTTAGAGTACAGTTCAATTTTCAACAATATTTAGATTTAGTTTAATATCAAATTTCAATGTCTAAAGTCATTTCAGAAATTTAGTTCTGTTAGTTTTGAACTTTATTAATCGATTATTTTCTATTAGGCTCTACTTAACTTTAATAAAATTATCACTTGAACTTAATTCTCTTCAGATTTTATAAAAATGTGAATTGTTAGTTTTGAAATATAGTTTTGATTTTTAATTATTAAATTAATCCTGTTACATGAAATACAACTCATATTGAAAATCTTATCAGTTAGAAATTTTCACCATTTAAAATAGATAGATTATTATTGAAATTTAAGTACTCATTCATTTGAAATATATATAGTCATCAATATTAATATAATTATCTCTACAAATATTAGATTAAAAGTGACATTGACTTTTAAGACCATTTGTTAACTCTTCCATCCTTCAAAGGTAATTAAATCTAACCCTTGATAAAAGAATCTATTTTATAAAAAATTATTTCCAATTTTTGAATTAAATGTAATTTTAAGATATTCAAATTGAAAAATTCTTTATTTATATATATAATGACCTAATTCTTTTACTTATTAATATCTACTTAATTTGTTCTTAAAATAATATTGGACCTAATAATTAACAATATAATTTAACTTTATTTATTATATTAATGTAATCAACAAATTTCAAATGCACCCCACAAGTTACGCATATCTATGACTGGTATGATTTAAATTCAATTCTTCTTAATTAGCATAATACGATTTATAACGGAAGATGCTACTTTCTTGTGTATAATGAGTGTGAGGCTCAAAATCCACATTTTAGGATGGATGAAGAGTGATCTTAGTTTTAAAAAAAACAGTTTTTCCTTTGATTTATAAATAGTGGATTTAAAACAAAAAGAGGAGTAAATATATAACTTACCGTCAAAAAACAAATTGATTCCATCGATGTTTAGGCTTTGCTTATCAGGTCAATCTATTATATAAAAATCATTAATGGAATTATATATGTAGGTTTTTAGTTTAATTTTTATGAAAAAATGTTTACTAATTTTTATTAAATTTTGAAGAAGAGGTTTTTGAATATCTTCCCATCCCTTATTCGAATATTATATATATATATATATATATATATATATATATATATATATTTCATGTGCAACGTATACTCATGTGCATATGTATAATAAATTGTGTTTGATATCAAATTTAGTTCCATTAGTTTTGAACCGTATTAACCGATTCTTCTCTATTAGGCTCTACTAACTTTAATAAAATTATTGCGTATGGCTTAATTCTCTTCAGATTTTATAAAAATGGGAATTTTTAGTTTCGAAATATAGTTTTGATTTTTAATTATTAAATTAATCCGGTTAGATGAAATACAACTCACACTGAAAGTTAGAAATTTTCACCATTTAAAATATATAGTTTTATTATTGAAATTTGAGTACTTATTCGTTTGAAATATATATGACATCAATACTAATATAATTATCTCTACAAATATTAGATTAAATATGACATTGAATTTTTAAGACCATTAGTTAACTCCTGCATCCTTCAAGGATAATTAATATAAACCCTGATAAAAGAATGTATTTAGCAAAAGATGTCGTGAAGTTTTAGTTACATTACCCGGAAGGCTACAGTTTGAACTTAAAAGTCTCTTTCGTAACTGCATATTTACAATACAGACGCGGCAACTCCTTTTAATTTATTTGCACAAAGCCCTTCTATCACTAATAAAGTGCAAAATGTTATCTTGTCTCCTTTGAGAAATATATGTGACAATGGCACTTTTAATTACCTTTACATAAGGATAGAAAATAAAAAAGGGTCCTTTTTTCAAATGTTTAAATGAAACTACCCTAATAATTATAACAATCAATTAATGTTATTTTGTAAGTTAATAGAAAACAAATTGTTAGAATATATTCTTGAAATTTCATAAAAAAATTTTATTTCCAATTTTTGAATTAAATGTAATTTTAAGATATTTTAAAATTGATAAATTCTTTATTTATATATACAATGACCTAATAATTAACAATATAATTTTCATAATTTAACTTTATTTATTATGTTGATGTATTCAACCAATTTCAAATGCAGCCCACATAATTTAAATTCAATTCTTCTTAATTAGTATAATATGATTTATAACGGAAGATGCTACTTGCTTGTGTATAATGAGTATGAGGCTCAAAATCCACATTTAAGATGGATGAATAGGGATCTTAGTTTTTTAAAAAAAATAGTTTTCCCCTCAATTTATAAATAGTGGATTGAAAACAAAACAAGGAGTAAATATATAACTTACCTTAAAAAAACAAATTGATTCCATTAATGTTTAGGGTTTGCATGTCAAGGTCAACCTATTAAATAAAAATCACGAATGGATTTATATATGTAGATTTTTAGTTTAAATTTTGTGAAAAAATATTTACTAGTTTTTCTTAAATTTTGAAGAAGAGGTTTTTGAATATATACACATGTCATTTCTTTTATATATTTTTATATAAATGTATGTATTTTCATACACAACGTATACCCATGTGCATATGTAGAATCAATTTTGTTTGTCCTTCCTCCCAATCTAACATTTGTTGTCAAGAAACCTCACGTAAAACTCTTTGTTGGCTTTTAACCATTCGTAGTTCCAATTTTAGAACTCTGGTCTCTGTTTACTAAATAATTATTTTTAACACACGTACACACCTATATATATATATACACACACAAACGGGTAAAGTGTTAGCGCACCCGAGGCAAAAAAGTTTTCTACCCCAAGCTTTGATCTAAGCCATCCGATCTTTTTTTCTAAAAAAAACTTAACCTCCTAACGCCGGTAGCCACCGCACTCCACCTCAACCCCATCGTCCTGCCCTACCGCGGACGCCCCCGTTGTGCCGAGGATACCCTCCTCCCCACTCCCCTTGCACCGCCGCCCGACGCGTTGCACCTCGACCCCCGTCCCACTGTGGCAGCCGCCCTGCCCCAGCCTTCTCTACCCGCTCCCCCCCCCTGCTGCCCCAATGTGGATGCCCCGCTGTAACACCCCAGTCCAGTTTACTCTCAACCCGGACCAGAACTGTTACAAAGGATCGAACTACTCGTAAACCGATTAAGTTGGCTGACCCAAAACTTAAACGACTATGACATAACCCTCTCGATGTCTCAAGATGGAGCACGCTGCTAATGCGCAAACAATATATAAATGATATGCAAAAACCTAACAGGATAGCCACACACAAAAATAATTAAAATAGCAACAAAATTCATAAACAATTCTGAAATAAAACGGACAGAGTCTCCCCTAAAAATGCAATAAGGGGACGACCTATTAAAATACAACACAATATAGTATATATATATATAAAATAATAGTTTATATTGCAATAGAATTCAAATCATCCACACATATTGTAATTGGCATCTCGCCCACCTGCAATTTCATACTCCATTCATTTGGTTCCTTTTCATTTCAGCATAGCACATCATTAGAGCTTTTCTCAAAACATTTCTAAGTATTTCTAAAACAAGGCATACAAGCCTCACAAACACATGCATATATACACAATTATGTAAATCTTATACAACAACCAATCACATCACATCTTATGCAAAAGTCGGTGCGGCGCCAGGTATGTGTGTGTAATGCAAATGCTAATCCTTCGTCAAGGCCGGCATACACCATTCATCGTCCTCACCTACATATAGTAAAATAATATCAGCAATGGGTGTCACTGGTCTGGAAATAATTAGTATCAAACTGGAACATGAGAGCAAACTCTCATGGAAAATAAACAATCATATATCTTCCTCAAGAACTCTCATAAGGGCAACAACAAAAGAGCCATTGAGCAGCTGACGCAACAGCATCCTGATCTATCTGGGTACTATGCCGCTCATGACACTTCTTTTTCAGTACTTCACGTAAAACTTTATCCTAAGCCCTCTCCAAACCTCCATATTACTCTTGGCCTTGAGCACGAATGCCGAGTACTCTCAGGCAGTCGCCTTTAGTATCCTTTGAACCACAAGTCCGGACATGCGTTATACTAAACTATACCTGTAAACTTCCACATTCTCCGGGTGTGAGGAACTCAAACGCGGAGTTGTTAGGATCCCTCGGGAATGGAACAGTCCACTGGCACTAATCCAGAGCCCGCTTTGACTAGCACAGCATCCGCTCATGGCACGTGCAAGTCGACTCATCTTCTCTTGTCTCACTGAAAACTCGATAAAACTATTTATAGGGCTGGGTCAGGATTTATTATAATAGGCCCGAAGGCAACTTGAGGTGGATCTTATTTTCGAAAACAAGCTCAAAGGATCTCATCCTCGAGGGTTATTAATTCTGAAAACAACCAACCAGATGGCATGTGTTAGGTGGGGTCTGATAAATCATCCACCTGCCACGTCCTACGATCAATAAATCAAATCACCGATAGAGTAGAGCGATAAAACCTGAGAAGCGTGTCCTAACGGACCTGTCAGAAGCTCCAAGCGCAATCTCGTGCCTAGACGGCGAGCTCCTGCAACGAACCTACATGAATATAACTATTTACTAATGCCCATACATATATGATGCACGCCTATATAATTAATATATCCACATGCATACATGAATATAATCAAACATGACAATCATTCGACAATCATCTCGACAATCACACTAAATCTCTAATTGTCAAGCAAGTTAATAATTTTATGATTTCCTACGTGGCTGGGGCGAGGGTCGGCTGCATGGGCCGCGGCGGGGCTCGGCCAGACGGCAGGGGCGGGCGGCGGTGGGTGGGGGGTGTATTTTGGCAGGGTGCGCTAGGCCGTTAGATTGCGATCCAACGGCCCAGATTTGACGCCGCATGGTGCACTGCCAAAAGAGGGCAGCGCACCATAGTAAAATTGTATATATATACACACTATTGGATTGAAAAACTAGAAATTGAAGATAAATCGGATCAAATTCAAGTCAAACTCGACTAGGTTTTCTTCTTTAATTTTTTAAATATATAATAATATTATTAAATATATATATATATATATAATATACATATTCTATACATACAGATATATACGGACGGGGCGGGAACAAACCTAGTATCGAACGGGGAAGGGGCAGCTCCCCCTGGTCGAAACCCTAAGATCGGCACCTTTGGCCTCTTCGCCGTCAAATTCTGGCGGCGACAGCGGAAGAGGAAGGCGTGAAGCGGGTGAGCGTCGGATTTGCTCCTATTCCTCCAGAAAACTGGGACGATTTGTCGTTTTATTCGGCAAATTTTGGTTGACTTTGATGTCTTCAATAACTTAAACTCTAGGGGTTAACATGTTGTCCTTTTTAGGGTTTTTTTTTATGTTTGTGAAGAAGAAACTGGAATGTTGTTTATTGAAGATGTTTCCATTGATATAGTGTAGGAGTTTGATGTAATTTTGGAGGTTTATGTCGTCGATCGCTACAAATATTGGGAAAAGATTTTTTTTTATGTTGGTTTTTTATTGTTGTGAAGAAATTTGATTGCTGTTTATTGATGATGATTCGTCTTTGCCTGGTGTTGATTTAATTTAGGAGTTTTGTGTCGTCAATAGCTATAAATATTGTGTAAAAGTTGTTTGTTTTTATTTAGATTTTTTTATCCTGGGAAGATATTGGAATGATGTTTATTGAAGAAGAGCTATTGTCAGTTTTTTTAATGATTTTGTGGAAAATGTGTACCATTGATGTGATTTGGGATGGGAAGTTGTTTCAGATCACGGTTCTTTGCATTATTTTTGAAGGGTGTTTTGATTATGGATGTAGCTATATGCTACTGTGAGCAGATTATATTTATGGATGTTGCGGGTAGCCTTTTTTTTTTTTAATATATGAAAAAAAATACTTTGATTCTGCACGTAGCTATGGCTTAAGTTGCCTTCCATTATTTGATGGATTTATGTTGTGGTTAGTCTTTTTTGTTTGTGTCCAAAAAATATTGCTTCTGGATGCAGATATATGTAATTTATGGACTTTGTTCTAATACGATTTGAACTTTTCAAACCAGGCATTCAAGGATGGAGGATGGAGATGATGGGTTTGGTGGAGACCGGAGGGAAAGTTTCCATCAGAATGAAGCAATTTCTGCTGTTGTGGATGAGGGTTTTCTGGGCGAAGAAGATGATGACTATGATGACCTGTACAATGATGTCAATGTTGGGGAAGGTTTTCTCCAATCTATGCAGAGGAATGATGCATCACAAGGATTCAAGGCTAGTGAGAAGCTGGAGGACAGAAGAATGGAGGAACCTGTAGGTGTTTCAGCAGTTGGGAAATCAGCATCTGCAGCTGCAGTGTCCATTCCAGCGGTTGTTCCTGGAGATGGAAGGGTGGAGAAAGATCCACCATTAGCAATGGATGAGGCCCCAAAGGTTTATCCTGGTTCTCAATATCATATGGCTGAGGGAGTTCCAAAAGGACCACCTCAAACTGGTCCAGTTGGTGGAATGAGAATTGAGATGGCGCAGGCTCCTAGTAGAACCCCGGCGGATGTTGGAAGCCAAGTGAATAATAGAATGCAGTCCAATCCAGCTGGTAATGAGAATTACGGGAGACTCCCTGGTTTCCCCCGGTGGTAACAATGTTAATGTAGGTAATGTTAATGGAGTTGGAACTGGAGGAGGTAACAGTGGTGGAGGTGGAACAATTCTTTTTGTCGGGGAGCTACATTGGTGGACCACAGATGCTGAACTTGAAAGTGAGCTTTTCAAGTATGGGCAAGTGAAGGAGGTGAAGTTCTTCGATGAGAAAGCCAGCGGGAAGTCGAAGGGGTATTGCCAGGTGGAATTTTATGATTCTGGTGCAGCAACAGCTTGTAAGGAAGGGATGAATGGTCATGTCTTTAATGGGCGGGCCTGTGTTGTGGCCTTCGCCTCACCTTACACTGTGAGGAAAATGGGGGAAGCTCAAGTCAACAAGAACCAGGCCATGACACAGTCTACTCCACAACAAGGGGGGCGACGAGGCCAGGGTCTGGGAGATATGAGTGGCAACGGGAGGGGGAATGCTATTTCGACTGGTGCTAATTATCAAGGTGGGGATCAAGGTAGAAATTTTGGTAGGAGTAATTGGGGCCGTGGTGGTGGAATGGCAAATAGAGGACAAATGGGTCCAATGAGAAACCGGATGGGCATGGGGGGCAGAGGTATGATGGGAAATAATGGATCTGGTTTTGGTCAAGGGATTGGTGCTCCGACACCACCTCTGCTTCATCCTCAAACAATGATGGGTCAGGGTTTTGATCCTTCTTATGCAGTTATGGGAAGAATGGGTGGTTATGGTTTTCCTGGAGGCCCTACACCTCCTTTTTCTGGAATGATGCCATCTTTTCCTCCTGTTGGCGGACTGGGGATGCCTGGTGTAGCCCCTCATGTGAATCCAGCATTCTTTGGTAGAGGGATGCCTGCAAATGGCATGGGAATGATGCATGTATCTGGGGTCGAGGGTTCTGGAATGGGCATGTGGTCTGACCCTAACATGGCTGGATGGGGTGGTGAGGAGCAAGGTGGGAGAGCTGGCGAGTCTAGTTATGGTGAGGATGCAACCTCAGAACACCAATATGGTGAAGGTAGCCATGAGAGAGGTGGGTTGCAAAATCCTGCAAAGGATAAAGACAGGACATCAGAAAGGGAATTATCTAGTGGAGGTCCAGAAAGAAGGTATCGAGATGATAGGGAACCAGGATGGGAGAGGGGAGAAAAGAAATAGACCCTTCACGTGGATGGACAAATAGAAGGCACGATGACAGAGAAATGGAATGGGATCGTGGTCGTGGTCGAGAACGCGATCGTGACCGAGAGCGAGATCGTGATCGAGGTAGGGAAAGGGATCGCGGTCGTGATGACCGTGATCGCTATAGAGAGGAAAGGGATAGGCTGTCAGATCACCTTAGGCACAAGGATCGTGATTTGGATCACGATGATGATTGGGATCGTAGGCGGTCATCAAGAAATCGCAGCAAGTCACGGATGTCACAAGAGGAGGAGCAGCACAACAGATCAAGAGAGGTTGAGCATGGAAAAAGAAGGCGCGTGCCTTCTGAATAAATCAATGGATGGCTTTTGCACGCCACAAACATTAAGTTTGCAGCCTTTTGAGCATCAGTTCCTGAGAAATAAGTGAACAATGTTGAAGGTATATATGGAGGGCAACAAGAGCACTAAGTGCCAAGTAAGTAATCTTATGCTTTTTGCCAAGTTCTTAGTTCTCTTACCTTTTGGCATTTAGTGTGAACTGATCATGGTTGTCCTGACGCAATGTCCATTTTATATTCAGTTATGGATGAACTGAGTTTAATATTTTATCATTATTTTGACTGGTATCTTGTATGAAACCTAATGATGTGTTAGAATAGTTGAAAATGCAAAAGATAAAAGTGTAGACTATTTGTTTCGATAAGTAGATGTTGAAGGGCTGTTTGGTTCGGTATCTTTGTCCCTTGTAGATGCTTTGCACCGGGAGTTTGTCGCCCTTATTCCCCCATTCAATGAGTGATTTTTCATGCATCCAAATCAACTGCAATGAATTTTTAATGTATTTAATAGTCCATTCCAAAAAGTTGGAATTATCGGTCCTGATTTTAAAAAATTGTCCTGTGCCTTTGTTTTAAAGTCTTTTCCTATGTCTAATGATGACATCATTTTTTATTTCTTAATCTTGGATTTTAACTTGTGGGGAGCCTTTGAGCAACTGGTAAGAGTTGCTACGTCTGACCAAGAGGGGTCATAGTTGAGTCATGGAACCAGCCTCTTGCAAAAATGCAGGGTAAGGCGGCTATAATAGACCCTTTGTGATCCATCCCTCCCTGGATCGTACAAATGCGGGAGCCTTTGTGCACCACCAGGCTGCCCTGTTATTTTTTATCTTGCATTTTAATGAGTCATCAATGTCAAGCCGCATTTGTGGACTACTACTTCGAGTAGTTTTGTTTTATGTTGCTTTAACTAGACTGCTTGAGTTACTGGGTGCATTGCTTGTTGCCAAGAAGCATAAACGTTTGTGGTTCTTGTTTTTAATTAATTGCTTATGTGGTACCTCTTTTAAAGTAGAAATTGAAGTATAGAGTTCCCTTCTTGATATTTATACACAATATGGTCTGATGGTTGTATTTGCTATTTTTCATTCTGGTCTGGCGGAAGTCAACCTTGAGTTTTTGTACTCATCATATGTTTTTTTAACTGGTCTGATGGATGTCGATCATATGGAAGTCACACTAATATGGCTAGTGGATTTAATGAATGATTTTTAGATATAGTTCATGGTACAAGTACCTAGTTTACAATTGAAACAGCTTGTGTGTATGGGTTTTCTTATTTTGGACTTCTGGTGTGAGTTCCCACAGAATTTCCTTCCCATAGGAATGGATGGGGCTACATAGATACAATTCGCCAATTTGTTCTCCAGGAGGCTCGGTATGCGGATGTTCTAACACTAATGATGAGCTAACTGAAGCTTATCTCACAATGAAGAGCACCTGTTGGGGGGAACAATCTCGATGTAATTTTGTACATACTGTCATATTTAATTCATGTGAGATGGCTGAACGGAAGAGTGGTGTCTGGAAATAGATTTTTTTGATGTACACTGAAGTTTCATTTGTGTTTACATCTCATCTAAAATTCTCTGCTGTACAATCATTTTTGTGTCTTGTTCTGTAGTTTTAGAGTGATGAAGTGGGGATACCTCATGGTTGTCTTTTCTTTTTGTAGTAAGAGTATTTCATATTTTTTGTAAACATTTATGTATTTATGATACAGCTGATCTGCTGCCAATGTATCTGTTGTATGATTTTCTTTGTTTGACATGCCATGGTTTGTTGATATTGTAAAAGTTGTAATGAGTTTCACTCCTGAAAGTTGTATGGTGTGTTGAATTCTTTGAGGGTGTGCTGTGTATAATATGTGAAGCACCTTCATTTTTCTTGTAAGCATTTGATGTATGCATGTATCATCAATAAGTATGAGTGAACTTGTATTTAAGTGTAACCAAACAATTGTAAGGCTGCTTCCAGTGAAAGGATCAGACAGGTAATAGCTGGGCAGCATCTGCTGCAGTCAGGTAAAGATTGAATAGCATATGTAGTACTGTTGCACGGATTTTGAGATCTGATGCATAGCTTTGTCCTTTTGTTCGTTGAAATTGTGATTAATCCCATCTGATCTTGACAGTTCTTTTGCTCCATCGTGTTATAATCTGGATGGTATCTTTTTTCGAATCATGAAATTAGTCAAATTGTTTGATTTATATAAAATGGTTATGCATTTTCTTTGCAGTTCAAAATTGACAAAGTGTCCGTGGAAAGCTGGAAGCTTGCTGTGTTGGGTGTGCTGCTAGGTCAGTGTCTTCAACCTGGTGTTTGCTGCTGCTCTTTCTTGCCCTGTTTTAGAAGGGCAATGCATTGAAGACCTTATTATTGTACTAATTTTATTTTGATAGAGTGAGTGAACTCTTTTTAACTGCCAAAAAACTTGTATAAGCATATTTTGCAGCCTGGAAGATATATTAGTATTGTAGTATGAAATCCAGTGTACTTTGTAATTCAATTTGCTCACTTTTTATTGGTATTAGTAGTCTGGTTGGAGAAATCTTGGTTTTGAAATCTTAGCCAGGACGGTGCCGTCTTCAATGCTCACGGCTGGATGCCTGCAAACCAATTTTAATGTTGGTGATTTATCTTTGAATGGTGCTCTACGGCCTTCCAAAATTATACTTATGTAACAATGGTGACTTTCTCTGTCTTTGTATTTAATGCTTAGATAGAGATAACGTGAAGTTTTCACGATGTATTTTGAAAGCTTGAGAAACATTTTTCTTTCTTTTTCACTAAAAATTCTGCTAGAATCTGAGGCTTTTAATCTGTGTTTTCCAGATTTTGTTTTGGGCACCTCTTATCTATTCTCATTCCATCACCGCGGGAAAGCAAGTCAAAATAAAAAATTTGATGGATGCATTTTATCATACTGGAAAACTCTTGTGAATGGGCACAAAAATATTATGATTTATTTGTTCCTGAATTTATTTTATCGCCTAAGTGTCGTAGAGAATTATGAACTCTAATGAGTTTTAATTCATGAAAGACACATAGTTACAATGTTGCATATTGGTGAAATTTTTGAAAATTACCTTGATTTTTCAACATCATTTTATATGGATAGAATTATTTGTTTTACATAAATCTACCATAAATATATTCAAAATTTCACATCAACAAATCAAACTAACTTTAATCTTGTCAAATGACTTGTATTGAAGCTATGACGTTTACCATATATATTTGAAAAAGATAAAGCTTTTAGAAAATGCTGATTTTTCTAAGTAGTGCGTACTTCAAGTGGCTGCTACAATTAATGCTTGTGTATTGCCTACCTATAATCCAAATAAAGAATAAACTAGCCAAAGACCCTTGATGCCCAAGGTATATTTGAAACTTATTAATAATATATCAAATTATTTTTAAAAACTTTTTTAACAATTAAATAGAATTTATTATTTTAAAGATTTTTAATTTAAATAGAATTATCTTTAAATTATTTTTAATATAAATAACAATATGCAAATAAATAAATATTTAAAATCTGAATTAAGCAATATATTATTAAGTAACCAATTTTAATTTGATAGTCAAATTAAAAATATGCTAAAATTTATTAATAATTTTAAATTTTCTAATTTAATTGGAATATAGTCCAACATTTTTCTATTAATAAATAATAATAATGATACTTATAATAATAATAATATTAATAATAATAATTTTCAAAATAAACAAGTATTAAAGAGCCATAAAATTATTGTGTGACTATAATCAAACACGATGCAAGAAAGGCTAAAACACGATGAAAGTAAAAAACGCAAACCTTTAAATATAAAAAAAGGAGTCGATTGGTGCAAAATAAAGGGGCATTCTACCTCAAAAACTTGTTTAATCTTTAATTCGGGTCCATGCCCATTTAATAATTTGATAAAAAAAGAAAAAAAGAAGAGTTCCTCCCTTATTGAGACTATACTAGTGCTGGGTGGTTCATGACAGAAAATATTGCTCTACAATTATTTAGTTAAATCTCTGTTGAAATAGGAAAAAAGAATCAATAGCTTTAAACGAATGACCACTACACCATCATTTTTGCCATTCCATTCCATACAAAAATTATAAGGAACATGTATCATGCACATATATATTATTGTCTCCCTGCAAGGAGTAATCTATGGGCCATGGGGTATGCAAAGCAAAGTTCAACAGGCCACCATTCCCCACACTTCACAAAATCAACCCACAGAGAGAAGATGGAATATATAACTCCGAAAAACTGACCTGATGCCTCGCTTTTGCCCGACGCTGCCGACGACCATGTATGAAATTCAAGAAAACTTTCACTATAAACACCCTGAGCAGATGGTTGTATAGAAAAAATGAAAAGGTGCAAACTGTATCTTGACATCATTTACTTCAAGCATGTTGGTGGTAAAAAGCAATGCTTGAACTCCCTCTTTTTACAAAGTTGGTGGAACTTAAGTGATGAAACGACCAAGACCTCAGCTTATTTCATCTGTTGGAACCCGGCAGTTTTTACACGATACCGGTACTGAGGTTGGGAGTCCTCTTCGTCTTCATCATCATCCTCACTTGAATCATCTTCGACCCCATCCCAACGGGAGTAGTCCAATCTAGAGTGACCCTTCGGCTTGGGAATGGCTTCCCATCCTTTAGTATTATTATCAGACAATTTTTCTGAAACTTGTGATTTTACAGGAGGAACTTCATCCTTGATCCCGGGCACCTGAACTCTTTGGTGAACTATATCAATTTCTATTTCTTTGTCATCCCCTTTTGAAGATATTCCTTCCATAACATTATCCTTTTCTTCTTCTTCTCCTTGAATCTCATTGCCTTGAACTTCCAATGCCATTTGTTCTTCCTCCATATCGTCATAAAATATTTCTTCTTCTTCTTCTTCCACTAACTCGGGTATAGGAGCGAGGGACTTTCCAAGCAAAGATTACGATATTATAAGTACATCAAATCTCGAACAAATACCATGGTTCATTAACAACAAAAATTACTTCATGCCATTGCAATTAAACTGATCCTACAACTCATAACACAAAAACAAAGTAACATAACACATACCAACTGTGTTCGAAGACTTGCTTGCAGGTTTTGATACACTTCTGATGAAGGATTCAGCTCCACAAGACGGCTGACATCAAAAAGAGCTGATTGGTACTCTTTAATGGTAACGAGAGTCTGAGATCGCAGCATTAAAGCTCCAGTGTGCTTGTGATCCAGAGCAAGCACAGCAGTGCATTCATCTGCAGCCTAATGTTTGGATAAAATCATTGAATTAAGAGAAATATTTGATAAGGATCATAATAAACAAGATGCCGACCACACCTGATCACCGTTTCAACGAAATTAGGTCTGAGTAGGCCAATATGAATAACTACTCTTGACATTATTAGAAAGAAATATCATCTCACAAATTCTGGTGGCTTCTCAGTTCAAGCAAGCTCAGCCATCACATCCATTCTTATAGAGCAATTTCCAATATGTACATGACACAATCGTGCAAAACAAGTTTTCAAGCAAATAGTCAAGAGTGAAGCAGCCTTGATCAAACATTTTAGTTCTCCCAAGAACATTAACAAACAGTTCACTTTTGAATCTAAAACTAATCACAACTGGGATAGAGTAACACTCAAAACACCAAGCAACCACCAGTTAACTCAACCCCTTTGATTAATTTAGCTATTTTCAACTAGTACCACAACCCCTCTATATTCCACCATCCATAGCTCTATTCATCACAAGTTTGAGATATCTTCAAATTTCAAAATTCTATCACATAACAAAAGATTATTCACAAGACAATCTTTCCAATCAATACATGCCAAGAAGAAAACGAGATCAAAAGGGCAGCTTTATCACATCAAGACGAATAGCAAAAGCTTCGATCTTTCCCAAAGCAAAAGTTCGAGAGAGCTGAAAAAGGCACCAAATTGGAGAAACCTTTTTGAATTCATGAAGCTTTAAATAGCAAGCGGCGCGGTTGCTATGGAGGGCGATCTTCTGGGCCTTGGTCTTGGCCATGGCCAGAGCCTCGGTGTAGAAGCCCAGCGCCGCCTCGTGCCGCCCCACCCTGTACATATGGTGCGCCATCTCTATCTTCCCCACCGCCCCCTCAGCCGCCTCCGGTGATCCGGCCATGGCTCCGAGCTCCGCCGACCCGCCGGCCGGCGACCAATCCCGACGAAAACGGCGTCAAAAAAATCGGGAAAAATCAGAAAAAAATCGGAAAAAATGATCGAACGATGAAATCGGAGATAAGAATCGAAAATTTCCAAGAACTTCGATGGATTGGAGGGATTTGGGAGGAGAGGATTGCGGGTGGGGGGAGAGGGAGACGAGCAAGATATGATTTGAATCCGATGTTCTCGGGCGGCTTCTTGAACCCGGTCCGGGTCCGTTTTCTTTTTATTTAGACCGTACCGGTTTAGATCACGACCCGGGCCATCCTAGGGTCTAGCTCTTGAGCTATAAAAACTAAAAAAAAAAAAGTGTTTGTCATGTTTCAGCTTGAATTCGTACTTATTATTTTAAAGCTTGAATAAATACATAATTTAAGATTAATAGTTTAATAAATATAAATATGTTTTGATCACTTGAGATTTTAGCTAGCTCGTCTTCACCTTGATTTTTACACATTTGAACTTTGATAAAATTTCGAGTTCCTTTCAAATTGTCCACATTTTTTTAATAAAAAATATGTACCAATTTTTGGCCAAGGATTAAAATCTAAAATAAGAGAAAATATCTAAACATGATGGTGCCATTAAATTACTTGGCTCAGCTCGGCTCAGCTTGACACAATTTAATTAAATCAAACAATAAGTAAGCTTAGAACAATTAGAATGATCAGGTCTCAACTTACTCAAGCTCATCTTGCAAATGCATAATTTCATATAAGAGAGTTTAGGCTAATTAGTTTGAAAATGAGTTGAACGTGAATGAAGTGATGATCGACTCAGCCAGACTCATTCACAAACCTAATTGAGAGGATCGTGCCTATCCTAAGTCAAGTAAATAATTCAACTTCTATTTAGGGCTCACCAATACCCTCATTTTCTTGGTAATGTACATTCTATGTCAAAATCAGTATTCTTTTCTTCGATCCTAGTTGGAACCTAAATCAGAAGACGAAAATAATAAACCTTCTACAATAAATCCCTTATATATACATATGATTGATTGTTGACTCTTCTCCGCATTTTTTCCATGTCATTTTTAACGGTGGAGAAAAACTATAGATTTTTTCTATATTTAAAAATATTTGAAGGTGAGTATGCATTAATTTTTAAAATATTCTTAGCCTCAAAAAATGTTCACTAATCTTAAAACGTAAAAAAAGTGGAGTGGAGAAAATATCTTCCCAATTTTTGTTGTGAAGAAAAGTTTGAAAATTAACATGTACTTACCTTTAAATTTTTTTAAAAATAATAATAAATGTAGACTTTTCTCCACCATCAAAATTAGTAAGGAGAATACTTAGAGAAAGGTACCATTTTCCTCAATCATTTTTCTAAAACGTAGAGAAAAATCAATTTTTTTGCAATGGATGCTAATAAATTCTATAAAATCTTAGAATATGCAAGTGACATAAAAGTTTCAAATACTAAGAAAATCGAGCAATATTGATTAAATAAACAAATTTTGTTTTGCAACTAAATAAAATGATACAGTGACACCAAAAAAACCATGCATATGAATTAAAGAAATAAAGCTGCTTAACAACAAAATGCAAGAGAAATTCTTATCCACTCCTCGTGTAAGAACCTGCCTGTGCAACATGAGGGCTATACTTTTTTCGAAAGTAAAAAATTAAATTAAGATTTATAAACATACCCGGTAATCTTAACGTGGCTCTTACTCTTACTCTGATAGGTATTAGAAGGTAGAGTAATTTTGTAAGATCTTACACCTCTACACACAAGCCCCCAATTACATGTCCATGAGATCTTGACAAACTTTCTAAGAAGAAGAAACTCATAAATTTTGGAAGATCGAACGGCCCTCTTCATACCAAAGATTTTAAATACAACAATACACTTAATTAGAACTCCTCATTACCAATTACCACCAAGGGAGGGAATATAATTGAGAGTTAATTTGTTCAGGACGAGAATATTAATTCCCGAGCTATAATGAATTTCATAGGATAAAAAATGTAAAATATACAAATACTTCATTTCATGTAAAGAAGGGTGTATTTTTGGAGACTACGTTATGTAATAAACAAGTTTCAATAGATTTTCCATTGTTATATACATAAACTACTCATTTGCCCACACAATGCATGGCATTATATAATGTTTAGTTATTTATTATTCTTATATTTAACTATTTTCAAGTGATTTTAATTTTATCATAAATTTAAATTGGCTAAGAATATAATACACTTTCATTAAAAAATTTTCCTATAGTATTTATTTATATTATTTGATTTGTTTTATAGTAGATATTTATTTATTATTATAACACCTTAAATCCGGTCTACGCTCGTGAACCGAACCAGCATGTTACAGGCCCCGATTATGTCAGCTAACCCGAACCCAACTGGAGTGGATCTAATCTTGGCGTCTTAAGATGAAGATATTATTTGTCATGCATGGATGAATGCACAAAATCCTAACATGATACTACATGGATAACATGCAAACTAAATTACATACCATCACATCAATATAATAATATCATAACAAAATATAACCACTCAATCGACTGACATGTGTGCAAACGACGAGAGTGCTCCTCCGTTCAAGATGGCTCCTCCAACTAGTAATTATTACCTACAAATAGTATAAAAATACGTCAGTAACAAGTGTTACTGGTCCGGAAAATAAATTAACTAGAACAAGCTGGTTATGAGAACAAACTCTCATATGAAAGAAAACATCATATACTCTACGTGAACACTCTGAAGGGCACTACTGAGGAGCCACTGGGCTGCAGACCCGGTAGCATCCTGAACTTACTGATCTCCTACTGCTGATGCAGCTCTTGACATTTTCTTACTTCATTTTTTGGTCTCAAATCCTAAGCCCTCTCCTTACCTCCATATTTCTCCTGGCCTTGAGCAAGAAGGCCGAGTACTCTCAGGCAGTCGCCTTTAGTACCCTTTGAACCACAAGTCCGGACATGCGCTGTACTAAACAGTACCCGTAAACTTCCACGTTCTCCGGGTGTGAGGAACTCAAACACGGACTTGTCAGGATCCCTCAGGAATGGAACAATCAGTCGGCACTAATCCAGAGCCCGCTTTGACTAGCACGACATCCGCTCATGGTACGTGCAGTCGGTTTCTCCATCTCTCGTTTCATTGAAAATGTGAAAACTACATATATATAGGGTTGGGTAGGGATTTATATAATAGGCCCGAAGGCAACTTGTGGTGGATCTTGTTTTCAAAATCATCCTCGAGGGGTTATTAATCCGGAAAACTGTTCGGTTAAATGGCCCCAGTTAAGTGGGATCCGATAAAACGCCACTTAACCCGTCATGCAAATAATAAAATAAACATACAATAGAAGAGCGTAAAACAGAGACGAGTCCTAAATGGACCTAGTAGAAGCTCCAAGCGTGTCATCACGCCTAGGCGGCAAGCTCCTACTCCGTACCTACACATCAAAACTAAATACTAATGCCTGCTAACTAAATGATGCATCAAAGTCAACATGACCAATACACACTCACAATACAACCAACATCAATCAACAATCAAATAATCATAAGTATGAAAGAAATTCTAACTCCTATTCATACCAATCTTATTGTGTTTTTCTAAGTTATGTTGTAATCACTTATCATGCTCTCATTAGATCACTTACTCTTCATTCACACTTAATCTCATTATGCAACTCATCGTTTTATCCATAATTAAGCATTCATCACATCAATAAATCAACCCTAGCATACTGTGCTAACAATCATCGAGTTTAAATTATAAATGCGGAGGTAATTATACCTCACGTCGTTGGCAATTGGCGATGACTAGGGTTTTGTCGCGTGTCTCGGGGCTCAACTTCAGCGCTCTTCAGCGTCTGAAGTTTGATCGGGATCGACTGGATGAGTTCCGCGGAAGATTCGCCAAATTCCTGCAGATCGGGTTTTCCGGCAGGTTTCAGTGGTTTTCCGGCAGGTTTCAATGGTTTTCCGACAACTTCCGGCGGTTTTCCGGCGACAACCACCGACGACGTCTACTGGCTAGATAGGGGTCATATTGGGTACCATTGGAATCGGCTCAGCGAGCTCCGACACGTCTACGGTGTTGACATGGTCGGCGGAGGTGGTGCCTCGCTGAAAAATGGCAAAACTGAGGCGGCGGCGATGGGGGACTCAATCCGGCCAGCTTGGGCAGTGCTGGCCTCCGTTCCGGTCAGGAAAGGTCACTGGGTGGTCGATGGTGTGGAGGCGACCACTGGATGGTGGCTGCTGTAACACCCCAAATCCGGTTCACACTCGTGAACCGAACCGGCATGTTACTAGCCCCGGTTAGGTTGGCTAACCCGAACCTAACTCATACGGATCCAATCTCGGCATCTTAAGATGTAGATACGACTTGTCATGCATGGATAAATTCATAAAACCCTAACATGATACTACATGGACGACATGCAACCTAAACTTCACACCAACACAATTACAATCAAAATTAGTAAAAATTATAAAATAAAAGGGACAGAATTTCCCTAAAAATGCAATTAGGGGCCACCCTGTCAAAAACGTATATTCAAACATATATACGTATAGCAACGATAGCATTCACACATACTTCTAATATATTATATTCATCATTCTCTGAATTTTGGGTCCTAACCCATCACACTTTTGCTGCGCTACTCTGATCATTTCACATTCTATCATGTCTCATGCATTTGAACATGTCATTCACAATATAATAACATAATAACACAAAATTAAACATTCAGAAATCTAACATGTGTGTGTACAAGACCTCATTGCTCCTCCATCCAAGCTGGCTCCTCCAACTCGTGATTATTACCTACATATAGTATAAAAACACGTCAGTAACAAGTGTTACTAGTCCGGAAAATAAAATAACTATAACAAGCTGGCTATGAGAGCAAACTCTCATATGAAAGAAAACATCATACTCCACGTGAACACTCTGAAGGGCACTACTGAGGAGCCACTGGGCTGCAGACCCGGTAGCATCCCGAACTTACTGCTGCTGGTACTGTGCTACTCTCAGCACTTCTTTTTCAGTACTTCTCGTGAAACTTTATCCTAAGCCCTCTCCTTACCTCCATATTTCTCCTGGCCTTGAGCACGAAGGCCGAGTACTCTCAGGCAGTCGCCTTTAGTACCCTTTGAACCACAAGTCCGGACATGCGCTGTACTAAACAGTACCCGTAAACCTCCACGTTCTCCGGGTGTGAGGAACTCAAACGCGGAGTTATCAGGATCCCTCGGGAATGGAACAGTCCGCTGGCACTAATCCAGAGCCCGCTTTGACTGTCACGACATCCTCTGCATGGTACGTGCAGTCGATTTCTCCATCTCTCGTCTCACTAAAAACGCGAAAACTATATATATATAGGGCTGGGTAGGGATTTATATAATAGGCCCGAAGGCAACTTGTGGTGGATCTTGGTTTCGAAATCATCCTCGAGGGATCTCATCCTCGAGGGGTTATTAATCCGGAAAATGTTCGGTTAAATGGCCCGAGTTAAGTGGGATCCGATAAAACGCCACTTAACCCGTCCTGCAGGCAATAAATAAAACATACAATAGAAGGAGTAAATCAGAGACGAGTCCTAAACGGACCTGGTAGAAGCTCCAAGCGTGTCATCGCGCCTAAGCGGCGAGCTCCTACTCCGTACCTACATATCAAAACTAAATACTAACGCCCGCTAACTAAATGATGCATCAAACTCAATAACATCACAATCACAATGCAAGCATCCATCAACATAACAATCAGAAAATCATAAAAATTAATTAATCCTAGCTCATCCTATTCATACTAATTTTATTACGTGTCTGTAACTTATGTCGTGGTCACTTATCATGCTCTGACCTGATCTACTTCATTAGATTGCTTACTCTTCACTCACACTTAATCTCATCATGCAACTCATCGTTTCATCCATCATTAAACATTAATCACATCACTAATCATAAATATGAAAATAATTCTACCCATCCTATTCCTACCAATTTTATTGTATTTTTCCTAAGTTACATTACTCGATTATCATGCTCAATTTACTTACTTCATTAAATCACTTAACCTCCATAAACTATCAATCACATCATGTAACTTATAACTTCATCACTTATCCTCCATTCACTATCAATCACATCATAAACCAATCCTAGCATGTTGTGCTAACAATCATCATCAATTTTAAATAATCAAATCAGAGGTAATTATACCTCACGTCGTCGGCAATCGGCGACGGCTAGGGTTCCGTCGCGCATCTCGGAGCTCGAATTCGGCGCTCCTCGGCGTCCGATGTTCGATCGAGTCCAACTGGGTGAGCTCCGCGGAAGATCCGGTGAATTCCAGCGAATTCCAGAAATTCCAATTTTCCGGTGGTTTTCCGGCAACTACTGGCGGTTTTCCGGCGGCTTCCGGTGGTTTTCCGGCGACAATCGCCGGCGGCGTCTACTGGTCGGAAAGTGGTCGTGTTGGGTACCCTCGGAACCGGCTCGGCGACCCCGACTCATCTATGACCTCAGCATGGCCAATGGAGGCGGCGGCTCGCCGGAAAATGGCAAAACAGAGGCCGGCCGTGGTGGTTGCTAGATCCGGCCGGCCACGGCGGCGACGGCCTCCGCTCCGGTCAGGAAGCGTCACTGGGTGGTCGAGGGTGCTGAGGCGACCACCTGATCGTGGTGGCGATGCTCGCCGGCGGCGGAATCGGCGACGCGACCGAAATGTAGCCGCGGTGCTAGGCGAGCCGATTCCGACGTCGCGGCGGCCTGGCAGCGGCCGGGGCTGGTCGGGGCGGCACGGCGACGCCGTGGCGGAGCTGGGCGGCGACGATCGGCGGCCGGGCGGCGCCGTTAGCAGCGGCGGCGACGCTGCACAGGAGCGGCGTCGGGGTTTGGTTTGGGGAAGAAAAGAAGGCGCTGTGTGGTGGCAAGGTCGTAAATATTACTTGACTCGTCTCCGGCTCGAGTCAAGTATAATAACTAAGTCATATTAAATCCTAAAAAAATTCATAAAAATCGGGAAAAATCCCGTAAAATCAAACAACACCACAATATTATAATGATATGCTCTATGACTAATAACCCACCCAGACTGCCCGAACGCGTCCTAACGCGGTAAACGGACTAATACTAATTCTACGATCCACTATATATAAAAATAATAAAAAAATGACTGGCATACTCTCATATATCTGATAACTCATTCTGTTCTGCTGTGTTCATGACGTTATCATCATATACTTGGGTACACATGACCCTCATAGCTCATACACGCGACTGGCATCGGCTCGGTACACGTGTCCTGAAACTGACTCAACTCGAAAAAAATAACGGTCGACCCGACCGGTTCTGAATATAAAACCCTAACTCGAATCGTGGGTTTTACAGCTGCGACGGTAGCTAGTGGCAGAATCAGCGATGCGACCGACATGTAGCCGCGGCGCTAGGCATGGTGATTCTGGCGTCACGGCAGCTTGACAGTGGCCGGGACTAAATGGGTGGCACAACAACACCGCGGCGTGGGCCTGGCGGTGACGTTGCATGGGGGCGGCGTCGGGGAAAGGGTTTTGATAACTCAATTAGTTCTGATGTGTTCAAGACGTTATCATCATATACTTGGGTACGTATGACCCTCATTGTTCATGCACACGACTGGCGTCAGCTCAATACACGTGTTTTGAAACTGACTCGACTCAAAAATAACGGTCGAACCAACCGGTTCTGAATATAAACCCTAACTCGAATCGTGGGCTTTACAATTATATTCTTGTACATATTATATTTATTTTTCAAAATATTAATATATTATTATTTATTAATTATTCAATATTCTTCAATTTCTTATTTTCATAAATTTATTTCCTTAAAAAAACTTAGAATATGGTTTGGTTTTAGATGATCTAGATTTTTTACTTCTAAATTGTAATATTAAGGGGTAAATTTATTATTTAATATACTTTTATGAATATGAAATAAAGAATATAATATCATAAACTAGTTAGAAAATATGTGACAAATCCTATTAAACTAATACTTCTGTAAACTAATACTTCTGTAATACATTTAAAGGACACATGTCAACATCACATCAAAAGTCTTTGATTTTAAACACATTACTAGCCGCTAACTTGTACGATGCATAGTTAAAAGATTCAAAATAAATCTTAATTATAATAGAAATTAAAATAAATTCTAATTAAAATAGAAAAGAATTAAAGATTAGGAACAAATCATAATTACAATAGAAAAGTGATATTTTTATTAATAAGAAATAAAATGGTAATATAATAAAATAATTAGTTGACATGTGGCAAAAGAAATCTTAATTACAATAAAAAGTATGCAAGGATTCGAAAAAATCTTAACTAAAATAAAAAATAATAATTTTTTTACTAATAATAAATAAAGGATAATATTGTAAAATAATTAAATAACACCTTAGGGGCGACCATAAGAAAATTTCCAGCGGTTGCCCCTAATCTAGATTGTCTAAATCATAAAGACGGTCTAGATCTACTGATTTTTAAAAAAACTCCTATCCTCCTTCCCCACCGCCTCCTCTCCGTCTGTCGCTCGCCACCACCTCTCCTCGGCCCTCCCCCGCGCTTGTGCCCTCGTGCCCCCCCCCACATGCTCCCTTGCTCATCACCCGCATCACGCCCTTTCTCTTTGCGCCCCCGCCCACTCCCATAGTGCTGCTACTCTTGATCCTCTACCACGCCCATGCCCGCGCCCACGCCCGCAGGCATGGGCGCAGCGAGGAGGAACAGCAGTGGCACGTCGAGCGGGGACAGGGGAGCAGCGGAGGTTCTTGGCAATACGGACGGAGGTGGGGGCGAGGGGCGCAGGGCACAAGGGGGCGGGGGTGTGATGGAGGGGGCTAAGGGCTTGGGCAGGGTTGAGGGCACAGGCGTGGTTGAGGGCCAAGGAGGAGGCAGTGGGGGAGGAGGAGTGGAGATTTTTTTTAAGATCTGTAGATCTGAACTATCCTTATAATCGGACAGTCTAGATTAAGAGCGACCGCAGGAAAGTAGCCTGACCCTATTAAAAATCATTGGTTATATATATATATATATATATATATATATATATGTAGGAAAAGTTTCCTGTAATAGAGCACAGCCAACATGGCTGTGCTCGAATTTGTTTAGAGCCGTCCGATTGAGATCGGATGGCTGGGAATAAAATTGCGCCCTCCCCTGTTTCACTGCTTTCCTCCTCCGCGGTGTGCAATCCGCCATCACCGGTGGAGTCCTCCTCGGCCATGGTGGCGGTGGAGATGACGCACCTCTCCCCTTCCTTCGTCTCCGCCAAGCCCATCCCTTCCCCCACCTCAAAGGCGTTGTCTTTCCATGGAATCTCGTCTCCGCCCACCGCCCACGCCATCCCGGCCAAGCCCGCCGCAGCCAACTTAGACGGCATCGGTGGCGTTGATTGAGGAAATGATAACGATGGACTCGCCGGCGATCACTTCCTCACCGGACTCCCAAGCCAACACTTCACGGCGGTGGTGCTAAGCGGTGTCCGGGAGAAACAGAGCCACCGACTCGGTGGAGTTTCCAAAAGATTGCAGCTTCAGAAGATGTAGCCGGCGTTGGAGTCGATGGAGGCGATGGAGCCGGTGGTGTAGGTGACGGCGGGCGGCGGTCGGGGTGGAGTGGCAAAAGCAGAGGAGGGGACGATTGGGGGGGGAAATGACTAGATGGCAATTTCGTAATAAAAACTTGACTCGTTCCCGACTCAAGTCAATATTAAGAAATATATTTTAAAAAATATAAAAATATAATAAAATACCATAAAATAAAATAATTGAGTTATAATTGATTATTTTCTTATATGGTATTTTAATCTATTTTTTTCATATTTTTCGAGATATATTTCGTAATATTGACACAAGTCGAGACCGAATCAAATTTTTATTTTAAAACTACCCTTCTCGAAAAAAATGAAAAAAATAGGGTAAAATACCATAAAATAAAATAATCCATTAGAATTTGATTATTTTATTTTCCGGTATTTTTCTGTACCTTTTTTATATTTTTCGGGATTTTTTTAATATTGACCCGAGTCATGACCATGTCAAGGGGAATTTTATTCAACTGCGGTATTTTCTTAATGCATAATGAACACTCAACTGCGCCTAATATTCTTTGAAGTTAAATTTTTGCTAGTACCACAATCCTTGTTTTAGCCTCTAATTTGGGCCAAACTAATGTAATTATAAATCATCTAATTGCCAAATTAGTTATGGACAGATTCATCTTTGTTCTAATTATAAATCCATCCATCATATGTTGGGCTTTTAGGAAAGCCCATTTCATCCCCTAGAAAGCACCTAAAAGAGCCCATTAATTCCATCCCATACGAAGCAGTTCAAAAAACAAAAAGCTGGCCAATTGAATCCTATATTTATATATATATATATATATATATATATATATATATATATATATAGATAATATAAAGAAACGAGAAATAAGATCATGATGTAATATACAACCTTGTAGCTTCTCAAAGTGCTCCATTGATTTGAAGTAATCCTTTGTTATCCTCTTAATTAATTGGGGTTAATTTGGAAGGAAAACATTAATTTGATGCTCTAATTAAGCTTATTAATTAATTGGTGCATTCATGTTATATATTTATACATGGCAGCAGTATGATGTGAAGTACAACTTCCTCCTCTTTATCATGTTGGTTGGTTGAGGGTCGCATGCATCCCATGCTTGCAAAACTGCCCTCAACCAAATTAGGCTGACCAGCTACACATTCCCCACAAGCATTGAACACTACTAATTTGTCCTCTTCATCTTAGTTCTTGTACATGTTTATAGATAAGTACCAAAAATGTTGAAACTTTTTCATTTTGTGAGTTGCCCAGAAACCAAAACAAACTCCTAATTTTGCACCAAGAATGGAGAAGATGTAAACTACAATATTTGAAAGATTTGCCTACTAATTAAGAGAAAGGAAAGTTGTATAGCCTTCTAAAACTATTCCATGTCCTTCCATGTCATGGAGATCATATTGTAGGAACTTGTATTTCTTGTTCACTTGTTCTTCCCCCTTATAGATTATATAAGAGGTTATGCACAGGGGAGCAAACATCTGCACTTGTTAATTTAATGTGATTAACTCCCAAACCCATGAGCAGTTTCCTGTAGCAAAAGTCCAAACAGTTGACTTTTGGCAAACAGATTTTTATGCTCAACAAGTTATTGACTGTTCTTGCTGATCTCATGCTGTTGGTTGTGGAGAGGGATTGACTAGTATGTTCAACTACAAAATTGTTAGATTATTGGTAGGAAGATTTTAAAGATATTATGGTTTAATTGTTTCATTTTTTGTTGATAAGAATAAAAAATTGACTTAGAACATACTGACCAGTATAAGTTTAATTATATAGTATGGATATTGTATAATATTCACTCTTATTAATAAAAGTGAGTCAATATTGGCTTGTAATTAAAAATAAGAGATTTAACCAATTAAAATACAATAAAAATAATTAATAATAAATACAATTATTATAGTTTATTTTCTCAATCAATTAGAATCTATATTTAAAGTCAATTTATATATATATATATATGTATATGATATTAAATTATTATAGTTTATCTCATTATTAAATTAGAATTTTTCTAAAAAAATTAAAATTTATGTGTAATATAACAAAATATTAACATCAAGGCTTTAGCTTAGATTCTTTGACAGTTAAACAATTTTTTTTTTTGCATAATCACAAAAGCTGTACTAATATATATACTATTAAATTATTATATTCTATCTCATTATTCAATTAGAATTTTTCTAAAAAAATTAGAATTCATGTGTAATATAACAAAATATTAACATTAACACTTTAGCTTAGATTCTTTGACGGTTAATTTTTTTTTTTGCATAATCACAAAGGCTGGACTAATCAAACTTTTAAGAAGTGTTGTCCAAAATCAATTTATGATGTAATTCTAGTCATTGATCTAGCTAATTGCACATAATATATCAACTCTTATTACGAGATGGGAGTTAAAAGTCGCATCCAGATAAAAATTAAGCGATTCAACCATTCAAAATAAAAGAAAACTTTTAAAAATCAAATCGTTATAATTAATCTATGTCATTCAATTAAATTATTACTTGTAAATTAGAATCTATATTTAAAGTATTATCAGATCAATATAATCGATTTAATTATTTAATGAGGGATTATGTATCAAATTTGAGTCTATCTCTAACACAGGCAGCATATAGAATGACACTATCATGCCTAAAATATTATAAACTAGCTGGCTAGGCATACCCACATAATAAAGAACTATAATTTTTCTAATCATTCCAAGGCAACCCACTTCTCAAATCTCCTCCTTTTCTTCAAAGAATTTGTTATAATAACTAACAAACTAAGTAAATTAATAGATTGTGAACAAGAATTAGGGCTGGCCAGTACTCCAATTTCATGGCTCCTTAATTCCTCCTTTCAAGTAGTTCCAACAAAAGGTGGGAATTAATAAAGTTCTTTTGTGAATCTCGTTGTGGAAAATTAGAAAGTGTTAAGAAAGTGATAAGTGGCAATTATAGAATGTGAACAAATGGGTCACTAATATATTTGCTTGTATTGGTGTGAATTAGCTTGTCGTGTAAGTTGAACCAACCCAAAAATGGACGGTTAGGGTTTGGCAAACGGATGAACAACTTTCTTAGTATGCGGTGGTAGGAAGGAATCTCAAGAGTTTTGTGGCAAAATTCTACATCTAATTATAAACAAGTCGGCCAGCCCCTTTTTGACTTAATGGCGTGCTTAAACTTTTGTTCCTTAGAAGTAATCAACTGTTTTCATACTTAGAATGTATTGGGTATTTGACTGGTGTTTCTAAAATGCATCGGGTCAATCATAGTTTTAAATAGCGTATCATTGGTTGTATTCAGTATACCGTGTATTACCCGGCTCTATTCACTATTTGGTATACTACGTATTACTTTAAATCTAGTACAGTTTAATCTTTTGGACCATTCTAATTGATACTTATTTTTTAGTATGAAATTTTTATAAAATTTGCTTTTTTATTGAAAATTCCAGTATTTTAATCAAATTTAATACAATATTGCTGATAAAATATATTTTTAATATTTACCGAAACATTTTTTATACTTTTAGAATACAGTTCAATCTGGTTTGACTTGATTGAACCAAATATATCACATACCACCTTAAAAACATTGGCATCACCTCTTAGTCAAAGTCGGTGGATGACTCGATAATTACAAACTCTATTAATTTGGCAACTTTGAGTCAAATATTAAAAACTCATTGAGTATCATTCTTTCTAATAATTTAATCGAATGAATTTTTAAAAATTAAAAATAATATAAACACTCGTATACTTTCTATTTTAACAACGAAAAATAAAGATCATACTCATTTTTTACCATCCATTATCTAGGCTTCAAAGAATTAGTGCAAATAAAAGTCAACTCCAAATTGATTCCACTCAATAGGGAACCAAGTAAAACTGAATTTTGAGTTTTTTAAAATTTAACAAATACCATAAACACAAGTTTTAATAGAAAAAATTGCATGCATGATACATGTTGGCTAAGATACTTTGCATCACTCATTGTCGGCGTTGGATCAGAAGTCATGGAAGAAGCTTCATGGCTACATCCCCATCACCATCTTCCCCAAATGTCAACGTTTATATTGGCATCTAATTCTCTCTTTTCCATCCCTCCTCTTTCTGCCATTAAAGGCCATGGAACAGCTTATCACTTGGGGCCATGAATTTTCTGTCTTGTAGATGGAGATGTGTGGACTCATCTTTTTCAAATATTGCTCCTTTACTTGAAAAGTAGCTCTCTTTCTTTCTGGGTCATTAAAAAATTTGAATGCAAGGGAATATGCATTATTATTATTGTGAATATCTTCTGGGTGGATTCAATTGTTTGCGCTTTTCTTCAACTTCACTTTTGTTGTGGTTCAATTTGCAGATGACCAAGAATGTATATGAGGGAGTTTTTATCATGTGGCTTGTATAAGGAAAGGAACAAGGACTGAGTTAAAAGTTTGTGGTGGGGTTACAATGTATGGTTATTATATAACATGTACATATGTGTAGACCAAGTAGAACTAAGGAAAAGGAAAGGTCTAACATAAAAGGACTTGTAAAAATAATAAAAATATAATTATTATTATTAATAATTATGAGGGTGGATGATAGATGACGTAATAATGCCAATGTGTCATAAGTCAAGCTAGCATGCAAGCAAAATCATTTGGCTCAGTTGGCAGCTAAAACTCGTGCTCTTCATTTTAGAGATTGAACAAAAGTTAGGCTTGAGATCAATAGCTTGATGATCTATAAATAGAGTTTAAACACGTGATCGGTTGATCCGGTTAAACTCAAAGCTCAAGAACGATCCATTCATCATTTATAAAAAAATTCAACTTAGTTCAAATTATTACTTATGCCATATTAGCTCTTTATTAATAGCTTATATACCATCAGGGTTCTATATAAAATAAAATAAAAACATTTTTTAATGGATTGAAAATCTATAGGATAAAAGACAAATTTGTACTTAGTAAAGTTATCAAAGAGCTCGATTTGGTTCAATTAAACTTTATTCTGTTATCAAATACAAGCCAAACTTGAACACTCATAATAAATTTTCAAGAGGCCCGAGCTCACCTCCTAAAATAAAAGAATCAAGTTTGAGCAAACTAGATTAAAAACAAGCCGGACATGAATAGAGTGATACTTGGCTCAACTTGGCTTGTTATTGTATCCCCTCAATGTTTAATTATACTTATCTTATATTTTTCTATTTCTAGTGTTCCCTTTTACCCACCTTCCCTTTTGATTTTTAAGTAGTGCTAATGAATAGGAAAGTAAAAGGTAGAAAAGTGGACATATATTATGCCACATTTGATTTGCCTTTGGAGAGACGCATATGTTAATAAGCAATTGGGCCCCTAGGTACAAAGTCAAAATACATTTACTTATCAAAGTAGCCTTGAATGATAATTATATCAATGTTAACAAATAATGAAAAGTTATACTTAATTATTTATCATTCTATAAGTAATGAAGTCAAATGCCCATTAATCAATTTCATCAATTTAATAAACTTTGTTCAATATTGATATCAATACATCCATCAAAATCACATGTCTATTCTCCTTTTGGAATGATAATTTATGCTACAAAAAGACTTGCATGTACAAGAAGTGTCACAACATGTGGTGCAAATTAGCTCAGACATTCTAATTAATTATGAGTGAAATTAAATGCCCATATGTTGTTCGGAATTTATATGGTGTGCAACAATATGTGGTTAAAATTAAAGACAGCCTGCACATATAGGGTATAAACTCAAATAGTTGAAACTTTGAATGGTTAAAAATAACCAAAGTTTATTAATGGTTTTCAATTAGCTAGACTTTTTAATTTATGTTATGATGAATTTAAGATTAATGCAAGCTTGTGCTCGGCTTAAATCATATTCAGTATTAGTCAAGCTGATGATGTGAGCTTAATTCAAACCAAACCATAGTTCAGAAAGTTGGAACTAATTAGACTTGACTTTATAGTTTGTCGAGTAAAGGTAAAATCATTTAGCGTTTAGGGTTTAGAGTTTTGAATTAATGATTTCTGAATCGTTTGATGAAAGCTAATTATAAGAAATAAGCATATATTGCTATTCTATTTGTAATTAACAAATTCATATTCACATTAAATTTAGATTTTTATTGTTTAGTATGAGGTTTTGGATGTTTTTATTACTTGATTCACGGAGCCAAAGTCGATTAACTTGTCTTTGCTAATGAGATATACATGGAATTTAACTTGAGAAGTCATTGAATGAAGTTCGGTCGATAAGTTTTTCAAGTCAAAATGAGGTTTCCAATTTGCTTCAAACAAGATTCAATTTTACTCAGTTCTATGTAGAAAAACTAAAACAAAGCGTCAATTAGTTTAAGAATTTGTGAGTGAATATGTTACGGATTTTAAGAAATTTTGGACAAATCAAATCTCCCCTTTTTTCCAAGTTGTTTATTTTATTTTCTGCTTGGGATTCCAAAAACTGCCAAGTACTCCTTCTGATTAAAAAGATATTTCTATAATTTATAGCAATTGGATGGTTAAAAAAATATACCTGTCAATTTTTAGGCTAAGATTTCCAACTCAATAAATTATATGATCAGGACTCCTCCTCTTAATATGTGTGTGTATATATATATATATATACACACACACACATGAAAATTCATTTTTGTGTATTACTTGTTGCTGTTTTTTCTTAACTATAATTTCAATATGTTCATATAGGCGATGACAACTGCCTCTTAATTAAGCACCAATTAGGAATATAACTTAAATATTTCAAAATAGTTAAAAGCTTTTGTCCCTTCATGGAAAATTTTTATGCTTAGATTATTACACCATTGCAATTTGTTTTTATGCTAAGTTAATATAATTATAAATTAAAATTAACTCAACTCCACAAGTTATGGCAAGTCATAAGGAATATGTCAATATAACGCATAAAAGAGAGTACAAAATGTTGAGTTATATTATTTTAAAATATTGATTTAACTTAATTATATTATAAGAAAGAGAAAATACTCCACATATCAGTTGCAAAGACTTCACGTTATTTCTATACATATGAGTGTTAAAAAGAATAACTCCCAAAATTTTAAAAGCCATTGACATTGCAAAAATGTTAGATTAATTTAAAAGGTTGTATAACACCTTTCTAAGAAAAATAATGATTTTGAAGTAGCTTTTATTACTTGAGAGTTGATTCAATAATTTTGTAAAGAGGAAGAGTCAAAATAATGTGATTGTTGACTTTGTAGTCTAAAATGTCAATTAATTTTATTTGTATATTGTAGTCAAATGTGTTAACACTTTAAGTTATTATATTATCCAATCTAAACACGTGTATCTTTGCCATCCGCTTACACCATACCCATCTTTTTTGAATAATAATATATGCAGATGATACTGTTATGATACCATTGACCTGATAAATAATATATTACATTTTTCAGATGCAATAACTAACCATTGGATTGGATTAGGGTTTGCTTATGTAATATTCGGTTTTATCTATATATGCACTTAATTAGTAAGGAACGCATCTTCTAATTTATAAACATTTGTAAGTAGCTTAGCCCCACTTCAAATAAGATCATAAAAGCCATTTTTTTCTAGTTAAATATTAAATTGATCGTTTCTTTTAATTTTTTCAGGTATATAATCCTAGTTAACTCGGGTATTTTGTTCGATATTATATTATATTTTGACTCAAGTTAATTAGAAGTGATCTGACCCAAATTAATTACTATGAATGATAACTTTTCCTAGTTTAATTTTTTTTCTATATAATCATAATTAACCTCCTTTTCCCCATTTTGAACTCATACTTATCATTTTAATCTTTCTCCTTCTTAAAACAAAATTAGACGTATTATTTTATAGGCTGCACTTAGTCTCCACTAGGGGTAGCATGGTAATTTACCCAATAATTTATGGTGATAAATGGTTGGTTGCTTCATAAATCGAGGGCTCTCGCTTTCTGAGGTTGGCATAGACAAGGTCACGGAGTGGGGCCCACAAATTATGAAATACACGTATCATTAAAAGGGCCCCTTCTATTGAATGCAGCGAGCGTGCGACAGCTGTGGCTCCGACCCATCCAATCCGTCCAACCCCTTGCGTGGGGCCCGGCTTCCCTAAATCTAATTTAGTCTGTGCTCCAAATTTAAGCCGCCTTCCATTTTGCAAATGTGTGAATATAAATAGGGGTGGGCATCGGTCGGACGGACGTCGGACGAGATATTGTCTGCGTTTGTCCGAAATTTTATCGGACAAAACTTGTCCGACCGAGTTAATGTCCGACTTGTCCGTCGGGCCCGAACAATGTCCGTGGACGGTCCGAAATCAAAACCAAAATTTCTAAAACCCTAACCTAGATACACTGTTCATAGGGCGCCGCCGCCGCCCTCCGCCGCCGCCGCCCTGCTCGTCGTCTCTGCCGCCCTGCGCGCCGTCGCCTCTGCCGCCCTGCTCGTCGCCTCCGCCGCCCTGTGCGTCGCCGCCGCCGCCCTGCTCATCGCCCCGATGCCTCCGCCGGCCTCTGGGTGCAGAGAAACCCCTCGTCGCTCGCCGCCCTGCTCGTCGCCTCTGCCGCCCTGCTCGTCGCCTCCACCGTCCTGCGCGCCGTCGCCACAGCCCTGCTCGTCGCCCCGCTGCCTCCGCCGGTCTCTACGCGCAGCGAAACCCCTCCGCCGCGCCTGCCTCCGCCCGCCCTCAGACGCCCCTGCCTCCGCCGCCCGCCGCCAGCGCCTGCCACCGGCGTCGCGGTGACTCGTCGGTGGCTGGTGGTGGTCGAGATGTCACGGCGACGGTACGGCTGGGCGGGGCGGCGTCGATCGGTGGCGGGATGGCGGCGGCGACGACGCTAGGGTTTGGGGGGGGTGGTTGGGGGAGAAGATGATCGGTGGCAAACTCGTAAATAAGACTTGACTCGATACCGGCACGAGTCAACAATAATACCAACTTAGAATAAAATCTTCAAAAAATCCAAAAATCAGGAAAAATCCCATAAAATAAAATAAAGACCACAACATCTAAATGATGTATAACTAATAATTCTACCCTATAAGGCGTCTTAATGTATTATTTGGCCTAAAATAATTCTATTCGACTCAAAAATAACGGTCGAATCGATCGGTTCGGACTATAAATCCCTAACTTAGGACACGGGTTTTATAGAGGGAATTGAAAGTTATGAAACTATTTATTTATGGAAGAATATTGAAGAGAAATGTCTTAATTTCAAAATGAAGAAGACAAAAAACATGAATAATTAATTTTTTTGTATTTTTTTATTTGGGTGAGTTATATTGGATGAAGAATTAACTATTAAAATATTTTATCTTTGAAGTATATGTAATATTAGAGTATATTTTGATGTCAATGATTATTTTAAAGTTTTTATACATTGACTATTTTTTGTTTGACTTTAAAAATTGATAACATGCTAATTAAATTATAAGTGGTTTGATATAATTATTAATATGAAGGTATAGCTCTAAATTCTTAAATGTAAGAATGACTTTTATCTTTTTTCTATGTATGTCATTTTTTGTTATTTTAGATATTAAATATCAAATTTTATGTATAAACTTAATAAATTTTATTGTATATTATATTTTAAAATTTTCATAAATTATAATATTAGCTTTACAAATATTGAAGATATTATATTATTGAAATAAAATATCGGACACTCGGTCGGTCATTCGGTCGGACAAAGAAATGTCCATGTTTGGTTTGTTTTAATTCGGTCAGATTCGGTCGGTCAAATTTGGTCGGACATACTTCGGACTTCGGTCGGACGGACAAATTCGGACGTCCACGCCCATTTATATTATATAAACGAAAACAGGACCAGGCATGTTCTCCTCGTCCATGGTCTCCCACTCTTACAAGAAATCTACTTGTGTTGTGCAAATGCATTTTATTTTTAGGCAATTTTTATATATACAAAAATAATTATTGTCTTTGAAAATTATATGGGGTTAAATTATCTCTTCAAAAATAATTAAATGAATTTGAAGGTACATAATTTATTCTCACTAATAAATTAAATCTTATTCTGATAAATTTTAAATGTAGGAATTATATTAATAAATTTTACGGTTTACTTGCTTTAAAAAATTTTGTCTTCGAAATTCTTATATTTAGCTTGTCATTAACATTAACTCACATCCTTTTTCAGCTTATGATCAACAGTGTAGCTAACGTTTCTAGTATAACTTACTAATTAATACGAAATTAAGTAATTATTCAGTTTAAAGTATAAATTAATAAATTTAAGTCATCTTTTTAAAAGTAGTTAACTGAGATTAAAAAAGATACAGTCCATTTCAACAAATAAATCGAATTTTGTCCCAAAAAGTGTTATATATGAAATTAAGTTGATGATGTCAAATATCAAATTGGGTATTTGATAAATTTGGCACAATGACATTCGTATTTTTTAAATTTTATAATTGAGGATCATAATCTTAAATTTTAAGTATGACTGAGTGTTGTTATGCCATCGTTAGAAATTTCACTTCCTTCCCTAAAACATGTGTATTTAGTGTCCATTATAACTCTTGTGTAGAAAGAAAAAACTTTAGTGAATTCTTGTATGAAAAATATTATAGTTAAAAAACCATTTTTAATGACTATAATCCTCTTAAAAATCTTATTTTTACAAATACAAAATTATATGAATAGAATACACTCACAAATATTTGGGATTATATATACTCGCAAAAGTTGTAACTAATATAACATAAAATTTTAATTAACTATCTTATAACTATAAAAACTATAAGATAGTTTGACTCGATTAAAATAATATCATCAATATTTATATAAAATATTATATACTAACTATCTTCTACATAAGGATATTTGTATCTACTAAAAAAATGCACACATATAAATGTTCGGGCACGGCAGTGGACTAAATCCGGACAATGGCCCCGCACGTGGCCCAACAACCGACAAGGTTGACGTGATTAGTCCAAAAATCAGGTGATAATTACGAATCTAATCAATTTTCGGATAAATAAAAAAATATTAAAAACTAATAAAATAATAAATAATAAAAAGAAAAAGATATAAAAGGCGGCGGGTCTAGCCGCCCCGCCTGTCCAGCCGTGCCCGCACCGCCATCGCGCCGCCACCCAGTCGCCGTCGCCGCCGCCACCCCGCCGCGCCGCCGCCCGCCCACCCCGCCCCGTCCCCCGCCTGCCACCTCGCTGCGCCGCGCCCCCCTCGGCCCCTGCCCCCCGCCCGCCACCCCGCCGCGCCCCGCCCGCCCACCCCTCCGCGCCCCCTCGGCCCCCGCCGCGCCCCCTCGGCCACCGCCCGCGCCCCCCTCGGCCCCCGCCCGCCACCCCGCCGCGCCCCCCTCGGCCACCGCCCGCCCCCCTCGGCCCCCGCCCGCGCCCCCGTCGGCCCCGCCCGCCCCCGCCCGCCGCCCCTCGGCCCCCGCCCGCCACCCCGCCACGCCGCGCCCCCCGCGTGCGACCGGCGACCACGCGGCCGCCGCCCCCGGACCAACCGCGTCCCCGTCGCCGCCGCCCCCCGGCCGTCGCCGTGGCCGGGCCCCCTTCCGCCCCTCCGCCGTCGCTGCTGCGGTGGCGCCGGCGGCCACCCCTTGTTTTTTTGATCTTGGCCGTTGGATGCTAATCCAACGACTAAGATCAAACTTGAGCACAGGCAAGCTGCCTGTGCTCAAGCACAGGAATCTTATTTCCTATATATAATATCATCAATATTTATATAAAATATTATATACTAACTATCTTCTACATAAGGATATTTGTATCTACTAAAAAAATGCACACATATAAATGTTCGGGCACGGCAGTGGACTAAATCCGGACAATGGCCCCGCACGTGGCCCAACAACCGACAAGGTTGACGTGATTAGTCCAAAAATCAGGTGATAATTACGAATCTAATCAATTTTCGGATAAATAAAAAAATATTAAAAACTAATAAAATAATAAATAATAAAAAGAAAAAGATATAAAAGGCGACGTTTTGGCGCCCCTCTCAAACTCTCTTCTCCATCCCCTCCCCCTTCGCCGCCGGCGAACATGGCCGGCGACCATCTCCGGCGGACCGCGAGCTGACTCCGGCGGTGGAGTTGGGGTCGACGACGTACGCGGCGGCGAGGGAGCGGGTTTCGCCGCGGGGATCGACGCGACCGGCGGCGGACGCGGATTTCGCCGAAAAAAGCGGGGGCGGCGGCGGAGGTCGATTCGGAGTCTGTACGGCCGTTGGGAGGTCGAGATCTCGCCTGCGGCGGGCGGAATGGATGTGGAGGGTGGTTCGCCGCAGCGGGATTCTCGGAAGCTGGTGAGCTACTTCTTCTACGCCGGGTGTGATTTGAGCTTTCGTTGGGTTAGATTTGGGGCAGGGTTTTGATTTGCGCGCTTGTTCTTGTTTGGTTTCATGATTTCGGGGGGAGGGGGGTCTGTCTGTCTGTTCGTCATTTTCGCTTAGATTTGTACTTGGATTCATGGGCTCGTGCGGTGGATTGGAGTAGGTTTCTTGGTTTTGAGCAAGGTGAGCAAGGAAATGCCTACTATCTATCATTTTTGGAAAGTTCAGTTTTTCTTGAAGTTCATCTTATGGTAGTTTTGCTGGGAATTCTCATTTGCAATCTGCAGTACAATGCGGAAGTTAGAGGCGCTTCAATCTTGGTTCACAGAATGCTCTAGTGTTGTGAGGATGTTGTGCAGTTCGCAAAATGAAATGATTTACAGGATTTGGATTAGTGGAGTTTTTCCTGATCATGATTTCTAACTCAATGAGTGCAGAAAATGTGTATTTAGCAATTCTTTTTTCTTTTTCGTTTATTGCCTACTTTGAATTGAGTATTGGGCACATTTACTTTTCTGCTTTTTAAATGATTTTGTATGCATGAGAAACAGTTTTCATTTCTGTTGGCAAGTTTGGTAGGAATTTGTGTTTACTTTTTGCAGTATAAACTGAATGATTCTCTACATTAAAAAAATTAAATGACAGTTCACAACTTGGATCCCCTGGTATTCTAGTTCTGGTTTCTGGATTTTTGGAACCTATGTGTTGATGGGCTTCCTTACCATTTACATGATCAACTTCATACGGCTATCCTTTTTACCACAATTACAGTTCTTATTCGCTCCTTCTTTCTTTCCAAATTGAAGAATTGTGTTTGTCATTCAAGTTCGTGATAGTGGCCAAAAATAGGTTTATTTTTTTACAAGCATTTGGAATACTGGGTTTTCTCTCTCTCTCTCTCTCTCTTTTTGGTTACTTATTGCAAACTGCTTTCCTTTATGTTAATTTTTTATTTAATGCCCAAAACATGAGTTCTTTCACGGTACGGTCTAAGAAGGATGATGTAGTGGGATCAACTATGTCAACTTGAAAGCTGTTCCTTTGTCCTTCAAATTGTTCTTGGTCGTTTTTACTATGCATGGAGTTTCGTTAAACTTGATGATTGATCTCCTCATGTGTGGCCGAAAGATGAGATTCTTAAGTATGGATGTTCCTCAGAATCTTGATAGTGAAAATTATTGGGCATATTTTTTAGTGTATAATTCCCTCTTTTCAATGGATTGTCAGGTGTAGTTCTTAACAGTTTTTCCTAAGAATCTATTTTGTGTTTTGTACTGCATGATCAAGGGATTCAATGCATATTGTCTTTGTCTTTGCTTAAAATATTCTGCTTTAGATGGTGACTCCCTTTTGGTTTGTTGTGATATGCAGAGAACGTATAAGACAACACTGTCACTTGTCTATCAGAGCTTTGGAATTGTCTATGGAGACTTGAGCACATCTCCAATCTATGTCTTTAGGAATACATTTTCTGGAGGGTTAAAATATCATGAGGACGATGATATAATTCTGGGCGTTCTTTCTGTTATTTTTTGGACTCTTACTCTCATTCCTTTTTGCAAGTATATTGTCTTTGTGTTGGGCGCAGATGATAACGGTGAAGGTACTCACTGAATCATTATTCTCTTGCCTGAAGGAAAAGACTATCATAAGTGAAATGAACTTTTATTGTTTACAGGTGGCACATTTGCCTTGTATTCTCTTCTTTGCCGAAACTCTAAAATGGGTCTTATAAATGCTTCTCATGCGGCTCATGAGCAGCTATCGACTTATAACTCAGCGGCGGTCATGAAAGAGACAAGTACCAGTGAGATGTTTAAAGCTTTCTTTGAGAAGCATATAACCTCCCGTGTTTTGCTATTCTTGTTTGTACTTCTTGGAACTACTATGGTAATTGCTGATGGAGTCTTGACCCCTACTATGTCAGGTATATGTCTTCTTGGTTGCTAATTTGAATATTCTGAATGTGATAATTTGCACTATAGGGTTCATTTGTAAAGAAGTAAAAGTATGAAGCCTAGGATAATACTGGATGGTTGTGATTAAAGCTCAAACCGTTCAACTGAAATGAGATCTTGCTGCTGTTAGCTAAACCCCTTGAGGAGGGTTTATTTGAACTTTCAACATAGAAAAAGTAGCTACTTGTAAATCATGTTATCACGCGTAATCTTTATTTAAAGTACAAGGTTAACGATTTGTTTATTGTGTTTTGTTGGCCAAGGAATTGCTGTAGTCAGCTTACATATTCCCATGCTCTGATCTACCTTTTTTCTTAACTTGAACTTCAAATATTTTATTTGTATGAATCAAATCGTGCTAGCAGGAATTTAGATCATCTTTTACCTTTAAATTTTGCAGTTCTTTCTGCTGTTTCTGGAGTACAAATCAAAATCCCACATTTGCATGAGAGTAAGCGCTACTCTTACACAGTTTATTGTTTGTGTAATATTGGTTTATCAGATTGTATATATTGAAAACAACATATATTTCATTATCTTTTAATTTATATTGGTTAATTACTTTTTGTCTGCATTTAATTGCTCGTGGTTGTTTCGCCTTTTGCTTGCCAGGCTATACAATATTCTTCTCATGTCTTGTACTGGTCGGATTATTCGCTTTGCAACATTATGGCACTCACAGAGTGGGCTTTCTTTTTGCTCCCATCCTACTTGCTTGGCTTATCTGTGTCTGCGGTGTTGGTATTTACAACATAGTTCGATGGAACCCTGGAATTGCTAATGCTCTTTCCCCATATTATGTCTACATATTTTTCAAAAAAGCTGGTAACGATGGATGGCGATCACTGGGAAGTGTTGTTCTTTGTGTTACTGGTATGTTAGTAACTTTAATTATACCTTTATAGCATGCTATCAATCACGTTTTTTACTAAGGCCCTAGCGCTGTCTCAGGGGCTGAAGCTATGTTTGCGGATCTTGGGCACTTCTCTCGGTCCTCAATCCGGGTATGGTTTTTTTTATCTTGTACTAGCATGCTATGAAGATTGCAAAGGTCACCTGGTAGTTTTGAAGCTGTGATTTTTTTTCTAAATATAACGTATCGTGCAAATTCCCCTCTTTCAAGCTTTTCATACCAGGATGGACATTTCAGCACAAAATACTTATTCTTAAAACGTAGAACCTTTTGGAAATTTACAAACGATCTGTTGTGAACAAAATTGTTGAGCTTGTTGTGAATTTTTTGGCAGATAGCATTCACAACAGTGGTATATCCTTGCTTGGTTTTAGCCTACTTTGGCGAAGCTGCCTTTCTCTCCAAGCACAAAGCAGAACTCCAACACAGTTTCTTCAAAACCATTCCAGGTAATATGTCTGATTTTTCTTTGATATAATTTGATGAGATGAATCTGGCGGAGATTATAACTTTTTATGTCGGTGAGGAAGTAAACATAAAATATTTTAATAGGGATATGATAATTACTAGAATTGCTTTAAATGGATTAACAGAGTAGTTTGTCTTGAATAGTTGGATCATCGATGAGGACTGCTAACATTTTTTGTAAGTTCTTTCTGAGAAACATGTAGAATCCCTCATGTGATAAGGAAAATATCTAACAAAAATTGGAAGAATTTTATAAGAACAAATGAAAACTGTATGTAAAATGTGATCTATCACAGAATTGTGTATTTGATGGAAATTTTTTCTGATTTTGTTTCATTGAGCTTCATAATGAAAATAATCTATAGCATGACTTGTGAGCCATATCATGTCGAGTGAAAGCATTCTGTGTCTTGTTATCTGATTTACTTTATTTATCATTTCTTTACAGAGCACATATTTTGGCCAGTTTTCTTAGTTGCAACTCTGGCAACAGTTGTCGGAAGTCAAGCCATCATATCAGCCACCTTTTCTTTGATTAGCCAGTGCCGGGCCCTTAGATGTTTCCCAAGGGTGAAAATAGTTCACACGTCAAGCCAAGTTCATGGACAAATCTACATACCTGAGGTTAATTGGATGTTGATGTTCCTTTGTGTTGCTGTTGTGGTTGGATTTAGAGATATTCACATGATTGGAAACGCTTATGGTAGGTGCAACCTTTTGCATATCTATGCTTTCAGTATATATATTAAACATGAAACTTTTGGTTGCCAAACTTTGTTACTTCTGATTAAAGCATAAGTTGTTGGTCTAGCTAGTGTATAAATGCAATTGTCGGAGGTTGATGAATTCATGATTTTATGAAGCACATGAAAATATTATGGATTTGGATCAATTGAAACCAGTTTAGGCTATTAATTCCATGAGGAGGAGTCCAGCCGTTTGCTTTATCACATGAGTGGGTGAATTCCTGAGTGGGCTTCTCAAAATTTGGCATAGTATATATACTATTCAACCATGTTGGTGACTGACTCTCTCCCTTTGAATGTTTCAACAGGTCTTGCTGTGATTACTGTGATGTTGGTAACTACATGCTTGATGTTTCTCATCATGGTCACAGTTTGGAAGCGACACTTCCTTTCCGCATTAATATTTGTCCTATTTTTTGGATCAGTTGAGCTAGTTTATTTTTCATCGTGCATCGGGAAAGTACCCAAGGGTGGCTGGCTTCCTCTGCTAGTTTCTTTAATTGCTTCAGGTGCCATGTCGATATGGCACCTTGGGACTTGGAAAAAGGAAGCATATGAATTACAGAATAAGGTGTGTGTAGAGCGACTTCTCAGTCTTGGACCAAGCTTAGGAATTGTACGAATTCCTGGAATAGGACTTGTCTACAGCAATGTTGTGTCTGGCCTGCCCCCCGTGTTTGCGCACTTTGTCACCAACTTCCCAGCCTTCCACAAGATCCTAGTTTTTGTCACTTTGAAAGGCGTAACTGTGCCAAAAGTACCTTCGACCGAGAGATTCTTGATTGGTCGCATTGGTCCTCCAGAGTATCGGCTTTTTCGATGCATTGTCAGATATGGCTATAAAGATGCCAGGAGGGATGCTCATGATTTTGAAGATCAGCTAATTGTCAAGATTGGGGAGTTCCTTCAACGCGAGGGTGAGTCAGATGCGGCCAGTGGGCACTTATCAATAATCAATACGCCTTCTGCTCCTGTGGTGAATGCAATTGGTGCTGACAATCGTGGAACTAGCCGACGAAAGAAAGTGACGTTCCAAGGAGTAGGAGTAAAGGAGGAGGTGAAGGAGCTAGTGGAGGCTAGAGAAGCTGGAGTTGCCTACATGATGGGTCAGACTTGTGTCGTGGCCAGTGATACTTCGTCCTGGGTGAAGAAATTTACTATCAACATAGTCTATAGCTTCCTGAGACGCAACTGCAGGCGGCCAGCAGTTGCTCTAGGGATTCCTCACACATCCTTGATTGAGGTGGGCATGGTCTACAGTGTATAAAAAGAAACAAAATCATCCAAATTGAATGGCATTGAGATGTATTCTTTTCGTTCAAGGGAGAAGAATTTCTCATTGTACAGCCAAATGAAAGGGGGGCAGAAGGATTTTCTCATGGAAGGGTGAGAGAAGCCTGAATTCTTGGTTGTGAAAGAACAATTCTAGACATAATTTTACAGCAGGGTTTTAAGAGGATGGAAAGGAGGGAAAGGAAAACAAAGATCTTTAGAAAAGCCATTGCATCAGAGATTTGAAGTGAGAAGATGGAAGGACTTTCTGAAGCCTCTAACAAATAACTTTGTTTTCCTTTCACTTCTTTCCATCCTCTTAAAACCCTGCTGTATACCCATCTGAGAAAAAAGAAAAGGAACGAAATAAATAGAAGAAATAGAATATAACAAAAAAAAATCTTTTTTTATTTTCACTTTTTCTTTTCCTCATGTATGATTATACAGATATGATTATTATCATAATACATGGAACTAGTGCAATGTCTAATGATTTTTTTAATATAAAGAAATAAGTCAAAATATTTATTGATGCAAGGCATATACTATTGAAAGGTTCAGTTATTACTGAAACAAAGATAAATGGATAATTAAAAATATTAAATATTATGAAATAAGATATAAGAACAATTCAGAGGCATAATTATTAATATAGCCAATAGAATTTCATTGGTCTAATTTAATTAGGAACTTTACGATACATTTTTATTCTATCTAATCAACAAAAGCATGCGCAAGTATCGTCGAATTAGATTTATTTGCAACCATTGAGGAGCTGTATGAGGTGTGGATCTCAGTTCGTAATAGCGATGGGAGAGCAGTAATGTTATCATTAAATATGATTATCTAACAGTTCAAGTACAATTAATATTGTTGAAGACAACTTAAATATGGAGTTTTGGGATGGAATCTTTGACGTCAACCCGTAGGGTTTATAGTTTTTCAAATTTCATCCCTAGCAGAATGTGAAAGATTGCCCTTTGATTTACCAGAGGCAAAAGAAGAATTAGTTGTAGGTTATCAAATCAAACCGAATACTCACATATCAAATTTGGCTTATTTTATGTTGCTTCTTACCTAAATCTACTAGTTTCTTTATTATTTATAACAGTTCTTTACTTTGGGGTGGAATCTTTTTATTATGTACATATCCTTTTTTTAGACTTTTTGGAATAAATCATGTAACACCCCAAATCCGGTCCAAGCTCGTGAACCGAACCGGCATGTTACAGGCCCCGGTTAGGTCGGCTAACCCGAACCCAACTCGCGCGGATCTAATATCGGCGTCTTAAGACGAAGATATTACTCGTCATGCATGGATGAATGCACAAAATTCTAAGATGATAATACATGGATGATATGCAAACTAAATTACACACCATCACAATTACGATCAAAATCGATGAAAATTCTATAATAAAACGGACAGAATTTCCCCCTAAAAGTACAATTAAGGTCACCCTATCAAAATACTATATATAAACATATATGTAAACATGTATCTATACATCACGCAACTTCATTCACACAATCTGTCATCGTGTCTTAGCATTCAATCATGTCACATCATCATATCTTATCATCATCTCATGACATTCAATCATATCATACCATGTCTTAGGATTTCACAACATCCGCAATATAATAGTATCATAAACAAAATATAACCACTCAATCGACTGATATATGTGCAAGCGACAACAATGCTCCTCCGTCCAAACTGGCTCCTCCAACTCTGATTATTACCTATATATAGTATAAAGACACGTCAGTAACAAGTGTTACTGGTCCGAAAAATGAAATAACTATAACAAGCTGGCTATGAGAGCAAACTCTCATATGAAAGAAAACATCATAAACTCCACGTGAACACTCTGAAGGGCACTATTGAGGAGACACTGGGCTGCAGACCCGGTAACATCCCGAACTTACTGATCTGCTGCTGGTACTATGCCGCTCTCGGCACTTCTTTTTCAGTACTTCACGTAAAACTTTATCCTAAGCCCTCTCCTTACCTCAATTTTCTCTTGGCTTTGAGCACGAAGGCCGAGTACTCTCATGCAATCGCCTTTAATACCCTTTAAACCACAAGTCCGCACATGCGCTGTACTAAACAGTACCCGTAAACCTCCACGTTCTCCAGGTGTGAGGAACTAAAACGTGAAGTTGTCAGGATCCCTCGGGAATGGAACAGTCCGCTGGCACTAATCCAGAGCCAGCTTTGACTATCACGGCATCCACTCATGGTACGTGCAGTTGGTTTCTCCATCTCTCGTCTCAATAAAAACGCGAAAACTACATATATATAGGGTTGGGTAGGGATTTATATAATAGGCCCGAAGGCAACTTGTGGTGGATCTTGTTTTCGAAATCATCCTCGAGGGATCTCATCCTCGAGGGGTTATTAATCCGGAAATTTGTTTGGTTAAATGGCCCGAGTTAAGTGGGATCCAATAAAACGCCACTTAACCCGTCCTGCAAATAATAAGATAAACATACAATAGAAAGACGTAAAACAGAGTCAGAGTCCTAAACGGACCTGGTAGAAGCTCCAAGCGTGTCATCGCACCTAGCCGGCGAGCTCCTACTCCGTACCTACACATCAAAACTAAATACTAACGCCCGCTAACTAAATGATGCATCAAACTCAATAAACATCACACAATACGAATAACATCCATCAACAGTCAAATAATCATAATGTGAAAATAATTCTAAGTCATCCTATTCATACCAATTTTATACTGTTTTTCTAAGTTACGTCATACTCGATTAGCATGCTCATATTTACTTATCTCACTAGATTACTTATCCTCCATGCACCATCAATCACATCATGTAACTTCATTCATAGTCTGACATTCATCATGACAACTAGTTAATTCTAGCATGCTATGCCAACAATCATAATCAATTTTAAATAACTCAATCGGAGGTAATTATACCTCACGTAGTCGGCAATCGGCGACGGCTAGGGTTCCGTCGCGTGTCTCGGAGCTCAAATTCGGCGCTCATCGGCGTCCGAAGCTCGATCGGGCTCGACTGGGTGAGCCCCGCGGAAGATCGAGTGAATTCCGGCGAATTCCAGAAATTTCGGTTTTTGACGGTTTTCGGCGATTTTTGGGCAGCTTCCGGCGGTTTTTCGGCGACAGTCGCCGGCGGCGTCTACTGGCCGGAAAGTGGTCGTGTTGGGTACCCTTGGAACCGGCTCGGCGAGCCCGACTCATCTACGAGGTCGACGCAGCCAACGGAGGTGGCAGCTCGCCGGAAAATGCATAAAACTGAGCCAGCGGTGTTGGTGGCTAGATCCGGTTGGCCACGGCAGCGATGGCCTCCGTTCCGGTCGGGGAAGGTCGCTGGAGGGCTGAGGGTGCTGAGGCGACCGACCGACCGCGGCGGCGCCGGTCGCCGGCGGCGGAATTGGTGACGGAAGCGCAACGTGGGCGCGGCGGCCCGATTGGGGCCGGACCTTGTCGGGCAACATGGCGACATCGTTGCGGGGCTAGGCGGCGACGATCGGCGGCCGGGCGGGCGTCCACGGCAGCGGCGGCGACACGCACAGTGGCGGCGCATCGAGCAAGGGTTTGGGGAAGAAAAGAAGGGCGCGGGAGTGTGTGGTGGCAAAGTCGTAAATATTGTTTGATTCGTCTCCGACTCGAGTCAAAATAATATTTAAGTCTTAAAAAATTCCAAAACAATTTAGGAAAAATCCCATAAAATCAAACAACACCAAAAAATCATAATGATATGCTTTAGAACTATCAACCCACCCAAAATGCCCGTAATCCATCCTAACGCGGTAAACGGCATAAAATTAATTCTACGATCCATTATATATCATAATAATAAAGAAAATGAATTGCATACTCTCATATATTCTGATAACTCATTCTTTTCTGCTGTGTTCATGACGTTATCATCATATACTTCGGTACACATGACCCTCATTGCTCATACACGAGACCGGCATCGGCTCAGTACACGTGTTCTGAAACTGACTCGACTCGAAAATAACGGTCGAACCGACCGGTTCTGAATATAAAACCCTGACTCGAATCGTGGGTTTTACAAATCAAACCAACGAAGTTTTTAGAACAACAATGGGTATGTTTATTACACTAGCAAAACTTATTTATTCCTCTTCATTTTGGTTGTAACAAGATAGACTTTGCTTGGAATGAGAATGGATCAACTATTAAATCTCGGATGAAATTTTCTTTTGTCTAGGTAATATTTTATTGATAACTTCTTTCCAACTCGTTTGGGTGTAATAAAATAGTAAGTTGTTTAGAGAGGTAAAAACCCTCTCAAGAGAAAGAAATGAAAAAATAGCATGAATATCACGAAGATGTTCCGATGATTTTTGGGGGTCTGTTTTTTTTATTCTCAACGAAGAGGTTCAAGGGATGAGAACCGCTTGTGTGAGCCAGACGCAGAGAAGTTTTTGCGCCGTATATTGACATGGATCCGATTACACAGTCAGTCCAGATTAACATGCGTAAGATGATGGACTGTGTCTAGGCCTCCGCCTTTCATAAGCCGACGCCACCGCCGCCTCCGACTGTAGGTGCCCTGGTGGCCGCCTCCGACCCTTGCTGCCCCGGCCATCGCCTCCGACCCTCGCTGCCCGGCTGCCGCGTACTGGTCTACCGCCGCCGACGCGTCCACCCCTCCCTCCCCAACCCTCCGTCATCTTGGGGCGCATCCGATTGTCTACGCCCTGGTGGCCGCCTCCGACCCTCGCTGCCCCGGCCGCTGCCTCCGACCCTCGTTGCCCTGCCACCTAGCGGTCTCCCATCGCCGTCGTGTCCACCCCCTCCCTCCCCAACCTTCCGTCATCTTGGGGCGCCTCCGATTGTGGGCCCTGCTCGCCCCATGGCCACAATTGTTTTTGAGGGTCCCACTTTGGCCTTCGTAATCCATTGCGTCTAAGTTAGAGCTGCAGAAGGTAAGGTGAATAAATTCTTTTGAGGTTTGGCACAAAGCTTGGCACAGAGCTGCAAATTTGAGTATGCAATCAACCTCATATAATATTGTCACGGTACCATTCCCATAAAGTTGTCTACTTCTTGTGCTTGTTTCTATTTCATCTAAAAAATTATCTGATTATGTTTTGCTATGAAAACCATCCTACAAACCTTTAGCATCAAGATGGTCGACCACATATAGTGTGTTTTGTATCAATGTCACCTTGTCATTTGTATTTATCACTCGTAGACATTATGTTTCCTGTGTTCTTTTGTCTATGATATTTCGAAGTATATCAGCAAGCTATGATACTTGCCTGCTCTATTTGCAGCTTTCTGCTGGGTTGAAGCTGTTCTTTTGTCTCTTTCTTAGATGATTCATGATAGGTTGAAGCTGAAGAGTATCTGGGCGTCAGGTCGAATGATGTTTGAAGTATCAAATAATGGATTTGCCAGTGTTGTGGGACTAAAGAAAGAAAGTGCATTCAATGCAGGCGGAGAACATGTCAAAAAATGGTGACCAGAAGGGGTTGAGGAGACGAAACAGAAGCCTGCTATCTTGAAGGAGCTCTCAAAAACACTTAGCTTGGAAACCAAGCAGTGACGACCAAGTGATTGCTTCACTTGCCACCAATCCTACTTAATAAGTTCCTTTTTTATTAGGAGAAAATAAGTAACGAGATGGTTATTTCTTGGTGTTATTAGCTGTTTTTGTTTTCTGGCGGCATGTAAAATTTTTTTGTTCAGAAGTTTATTAAGCATGTTATCTTCTCTTTTGTATGTATGAACTTTCTGTATAACTTTAGAACTATCAACCTTCAGAAAAATCAAAAGTTGTGATTTGTAATTTATATTACTTTCGGTGGTAATAATTAATAGTTGCCTGTTTGATAATCAAGAGAAAGCATTTTGAAGGTTACATTGCTTGAAAGATAGCTCATGACCACATGCTTAAAAATAATTAATATACAGAGAAAGTATGATCTAAAATAATAAGTAAACATTTAAGCATGGGACAAACCTCAAGGGCTAAGCCTCTCAGTCCATGAAAACAGCTTTGCCTGAAACTATAAACCGCGCAGCACGATACCGTGCGGTTTGATATGTAAGAATGCAACATTCAGAACATAGGTAAATATATGTAGTTTTTTAAATAACAAGAAATGCGATGCATTTGACTTTCTTCAGAAGTTGATATAAAGATTTCACACCACTGCTTCAATAAACCAATTTCATATAACATCTTGGGACAAAAAAGATTGAAATTTTTCTGCACACTCAAGGGTGGAAGTTTTATCTTTACATGATAAACAAATGTTGGAGGTGTACTCAAAATGAGTACCGCCAATCTGGTGACAAGTTGACAGCCTATGTTTTGTCCGCCTAAAATAATAAACCCATTTGATAAGAATACCGGGTGGTTGCCTCTATCACCAGATCTTGTAGCCCCTTTTCCTTTACTTCATCTTCTTGGAAAGTAAGCATGCATTCTCCAAAACTATCATATTACAGCATAACACCTCGCAATGTTAGGCCAAATCTTCAAATCCTGTCATAGCATTCTCCAAAACCATCATATGTTGCTTATAATCAATATACATACAATCGCAGACAACAAAAATAAACCCATCTTCATAAGATAAGCTCTACTCCATGCCATGCTAAAAAATTTCAAAAATAAACAAATGCAGCTTTCAATCAATACAAACCGAGATTCAATCACATGAACGCAATTACTCGCACAAAAAGGAAGGAAATAATTGTTTGGGAAGTACTTTTTCTAATTCCAAACCTTTCATTTTGCTATATCCATTATAAAAAGAATATGCTTCTTCAATAGAATCGAACTTCATTCCTATAAAAGGCACTCAACAACCTTCGTCTCTATTTATGCCTTTTATCACCTCATTTATATTTTCAACATCTTTCGCACTATTATCCTCAACAGTTTCTTCCATATAAGACCTCGAAGTTTATACTTGGCTCACTAATTCAAGTTTATCCTTGGCTACTTAGATAAACAACCAAAAGAATGCAAGGAGTTAAAGCTGCAAAGGGAGATCTAACAGAAAACATTATGCCAAACCAAAAAAAAAGGAGTCGTATATGTATAGAGCAACGTAACAAGGAACAATCCATATCATTCAAAAGCTTATGCCACAGAGAAACTTAAAAAGCATTATACCTCATTTTCCTGCTTGCCTTGTCCAGACTTGGCAGGCTTTGATGATGGTTACGGTGGCTTCTTCTTCTTTGGTTCCTGCAACATTTGAAAAAGGTATGTTGCTTATAATCAATACACATACAATCGCAGACAACAAAAATAAACCCATCTTGATACGGTAAGCTCTACTCCATGTCATACTAAAAATTTCCAAAATAAATAAATGTAGCTTTCAATCAATAGAAATCAAGATTCAATCATATAAACGCAAACAAACAAAACATTTAAGTACTTCTAAAATAACATGTGCTTATGAAACTAGGATTTAGATCGATTCGAACCCTACAAATTTTAACATTTGCAAAAAAAAAATTGGATGGTACGTGGTGGCGGCGAGGTCGCTAGTGTAAAACACCGAAAAAAAAATTAGAATATTTTATTTGGGGTTTTGTAAATCTTATAATGAATTTTAAATATTATTTAATTACATTAATTATTGGAATTGGGACCCATTCGTATTAATTCAATAGTCAATTTTTTTTATTTTTGTTATTACACAAATATTTAATATAGTTATTTATGATTACGTTCTTTTCTATAAAATTTAATGTAATGACTTTTTAAATTCCACACATATTAATAAAATTTAATATAGTGTCTTTTTGAATTCTACACATATTCTTCTATATAAAGAAAAGTTCTATTGATGGTAAATGAAACATCTTCTGGATAGTTTGTGAGCACATTTGGGTTTAGAGAAATTTCATTCATACTAGGATCATGCGTCGTAGTTGCGGGTGTCAGGTTCGTATAATTATTTGAAATATTATAATCTTTCGATTTGAGAGTCTTGGTCGGCTTGAGTCCACATTCGATTACCATGCGTCGAGCGCAACTGAGGTCAAAGAATTGGCTTCGTCTGACACAGGGCAACACTTTTAAAAATTACTATGTGGGAGTCTTTCTTGGCTCAAGACGGCTCATTATGTATTTGTGATACTGAGAGGGTGAGTCAATGGCAAATATCGGTAACTACAGGCCGAGGGCCACGTAGCGTGTACATGGGATTGTAACTGGATGGGCGGCTACCCTTCCGGTATATTAAGAGCTCAACATAAGCTCATAATTACTAAAAGTCGAATTAATAATGTTGTGGAATATATTAATTGTTTCTTGTAATTATATGACTTAGTATTTTTATCATTAACGCGGAATTGCCTTCGCAGGTATGAGTATGGAAGGATGGGTAGAGTCGAGACAGCTGGAGGACTCTATTATTGAACTATTCTTTTCTCTAGATTGTTTGCATGGTAGTGGGATTTTGGTTCGGTTTATGGGGCGTAAATTATTTTGAGCATTTGTATATTAAATTTATTGTTATTAATTTATTTCTAATCTTTAAAATTAATAGAAAATTAATTTATGAGACACTTAGTTTCATATAGTAATACTTAGCTCGTGGCTCGGAATGGGCGGATCGTTACAGGTAGTATCAGAGTAGTGTTTCCCACGGAACCATGCAAATCAATCATTACTTTGTTGGAACCATGCAAATCAATCATTACTTTGTTGGAATCATGCAAATCAATCATTACTTTGTTGAAAGTCTAAGAGTCCACTGTCTCAGGGGTAAATTTTTTTTTTAAGAATTGATCATTCTTCTATAGAATTAATTTTCATTGTAAATAATTATGGGTGTGCTACTTATGTGTCATGTTAGGTGCACGTGATACTTTAGCCAATGAGCATATATGGGACGCCTTTACAATCAGAGGTGTTATTTATGGTAGTATGGATGGTATGAGACACCTGTGCGATATGGATAACAGTGCCATGGGACAGCGTGCCCCACTTTAGCTATGTATATGAGTAGCAATGCTTAAATCAAGAAAAAAAACACCAATTGTTCTACCCTATTATATTTTCGAGGACGAAAATTTTCAAGCTGGGGTGATTGTAAAACTCTGAAAAAAAATAATTAGGTTATTTTATTTAGGGTTTTGTAAATCTTATAATGAATTTTAAATATTATTTACTTACATTAATTATTGGAATTGGGACCCATTCGCATTAATTCAATAGTCAATTTTTTTTAACTTTTCGTTATCACACAAATATTTAATATAATTATTCATGATTACGTTCTTTTCTATAAAATTTAATATAATGACTTCTTAAATTCCACACATATTAATAAAATTTAATATAGTGTTTTTTGAATTCTACACATATTCTTTTATATAAAGGAGAGTTCTGTTGATAGAAAATGAAGCATCAACTTGAGTTTGTGAGCACATTTAAAGAGATGACTTTAGAAAAATTTTATTCATATTAAGATCGTGTGTCGTAGTTGCTGGTACCTCATCAAAATTTCAGGTTCGTATAATTACTTGAAATGTTATATATTTCGATTTGGGAGTCTTGGTCGGCCTGAGTCAACATTCGATCACCATGAGTCCACATTCGATCACCATGTGCCGAGCGCAATCGGGGTCAAAGAAATGGCTTAGTTCGACATAAGGCAACACCCTTAAAAATTACTGTGTGGGAGTCTTAGTTGACTTGAGTCTATGTTCGATCGCCATGTGCCGAGTGTGTCAATGAATTGACTCAATCTGACACAGGGCAGCACCACCTGAAAGATCAAATACCTGCCCCCATGCCGAAAGGGGTGACAGGGCGCAGTGACGCAATACGGTTCATTATGTACTTGTGATACCGAGAGGGTGAGTCAATGACAAATATTGGTAACTATAGGTTGAGGGCCACGTAGCGTGTGTGCACATACATGGGATTGTAGCTGGATGGGCGGCCACCCTCCCAGCATATTAAAATCTCAGCATAGGCTCATGATCACTAAAAGACGTAATTCAGATATTGTGGAATATATTAATTGTTTCTTGTAATTTTATGACTTAGTGTTTATATCACTAACGCGGAATTGCCTCCGCAGGTATGAGCATAGAAGGATGGTTAGAGTCGGTCGGGACAGCTAGAGGACTCTGTTATTGAACTCTTATTTTTCTAGATTGTTTGCATGGCAGTGGGATTTTGGTTCGGTTCATGGGACTATTATTCCGAGCTTATATTATATTTTAATGGTTGAAAAATAATTGAAAAATTAATTTACGAGATACTCAGTTTCGTATAGTAACACTTGACTCGTGGCTCGAAACAGACGGGTCGTTACAGTGAGGGTAGGAGGCGGCGGCGGCGCGCAGTGTCTAAATAGTTGGAGGTGCCCCAAGATGACGAAGGGGTTGGGGAGGGAGGGGGTGGACATGACGGGGACCGGTAGGCAGAGGGAGACCAGTAGCCGGTAGGAGCCCGGTGGCAGTGGGAGCCCGGTAGGCAATGAGAGCCCAGTAGGCAGGGGTGGGGCAGCGAGTGTCGGAGGTGGCGGATGAAATTGGGTGCCTCCTAGGGTAATCATCTACCGTATATTAATCTTGATCATCCATCAGATGGTTAGTTGCGCAGGAAGCTTCTCTACCGCTTGCTTAGAAAAGCTTTTGATATATATATATATATATATATATAAAACATTTTAAGTTAGTATACGAACTTGAAAAGTTAATTGGAGGTAACTATAAACAAGACGAGAATTCTAAATTGAGTCATAAATAAATTATATGGTAACACATAACTTTTGAGATATATGTATGAAATGATATGATATGACATGTGATACTATTGTAACATATATCTTAAATTATTTAATTAATTATCGATAAATGAACCGATAATAATTTATTATTTAATAAATTATTGCCAACCAAATCAATGCAAGGAAAAAATTTAATCATGCTAATAAATAATTGTACCAACAAGTAAAATAAGTAATAGTCAATTTATTTTCATTCTTTTATAATTAGCATATCAATAATTTCTTCGTTCCACGACTACTAACTTAGTACGGTGAAGTAAATCACCCATACGATTCCATAAGGGATGCATATCGGCATTCCATGTTTTATAGCAGACACCAACTTCAACATGATAAGC
>JAURVB010015130.1:0-16185 GCA_033002965.1 Piper betle
TAGTTGCTGCTGCTCTGGTTGTGGCTATGGCTGTGGCTGTGGCCTACCCTTCGGCTTCCTAGTCTATCCTGCAGCCATGTACCCTCTGATCTTGTCCCCTTTGTTGCTGCCTTGGTGGTTGTTGGTCTCCACATTTCTGGCCTTGTCCATGGCCCTGTTGGCCTGCCAGCCGGACACGTTGCAGCCTTATGTCCCAGTTGACCACAACTCTGCACTCTGTGGCCATGTGTCCTGGCTAACCGCAATTGTAACAATCCCTAGTACCCACTCTGCACTCTGCAGCTCTGGTGCCCTAGTTGACCGCAGTTGTAGCATACATTTCTGCCTACTCTGCACTCTCCAAAATGATGGCGTTGGCAATTTTGACAAAATAGGGCTCTGCTTCCCTAAACCTGGCCATCCATGGCTCTCATGGCTACTGGCGCATCTACACGTCGTCTCTACTATGCCCCCTGCTCTGGCTGATATGGCCTCAGATGTTGCTACCTCTGGTCGACATCTCGACGTGGTCGTGTAGCTATCACCGGCTCTGCTTCACCTGTAGCTCTCACTACATCACCGAAGGTAGTAAACTTCCTATCCAAGTATGCCATCCAAATCTCATGATGGAGGTCATCATAGAAGCACTCTATTCTTCTTCCTTCGGTCGGAACCAAATCTGGTGCAAATCTCTCCAAAGCTCTAAACCTCGTCTCATATTGTACCACTGTCATAGGTCCTTGCCTCAACATCCAGAACTCCCGCTCCTTCCTTTTCCTAACATATGGTGGAAAGTACTTTCCATCGAATTCCACTCTGAATTCCTCCCAAGTGATGTCCTGAGGCTGGTGAAGAGCAAATACAGAATTCTGCACCAAACTCCACCATATCCTCGCTTCGTCTTGGAAAGCTTATGTGACGACGCGTACTATGCGTTCTACGGGGCATGCCATACTATCAAACACTCCTATGGCCGACGATATCCATAGGAATGCCTCCTCTGCATCCAACTTCCCAAAGAAAGGTCGTCTGGCATTCTTCACGAACCTCTCATATTGCCACAGTTTTAAACTCCTCATGCCTACAGATCTGTTTGATCCCTCTCCTTGCTCATATAAGAGAAACTGTGGTCCCGTACCAATTGGTACACTGTCACCTCCAACTGCTCCACTCCCCTGTGATCTACCCACTACCTGCTATCGCGGGTCCACTGACATCCTGTCTCATCCTTGCCTGAAGTGGGGCAACCAGAGGAGCTGTTACAGGGGTAGCTCCCTACTGCAGCGGTGGAGGAGGAGGCGGCTGTGAGATCCCTCAACTTAGTCCCACATCTAATACCTACTGGGAGACGATCCTGTTTATAAGTGGGAATGGACTAGAGATCTTTAACTTTCGGGGTACCCATTTTAAAGAAATGACTTAGCCCATTACGTTGCACTCTTGGACTGGGTCGTTACAAATGGTATCAGAGCCGACCTGGTTCCGTGTTAGATGGTGGGCTGGATTCGAAACGTTGGCTAGGCTGCCGGTCACGGGCCAGAAAGGACGTGGGCTCACGGCCAGAAAGGACGTGGGCTGGGCTAGCAATGGGCCAAGAATAGGCATTTCAGGGACGAAATTCCCTAAGGTGGGTGGATTGTGAGATCCCTCAACTTAGTCCCACATCTAATACCTACTGAGAGACGATCCTGTTTATAAGTGGGAATGGACTATAGATCTTTAACTTCCGGGGTACCCATTTTCAAGAAATGACTTAGCCCATTACCTTGCACTTTGGGCTGAGTCGTTACAGTCGGCGGCGGAGGGCCCTTGGGCACTACTGGCTCTCCTTGCGCCTCTTCATCCATGGCTGGTCTCTTCTCTGCTCTAGCCACTGATAGAGCTATCTGTCTGAGCTCTCTCCTAAATTCCTCCTGATTCTGCTACATTTGCATCTGAACCTCAACTAGCCTAGCTATCGCAGCATCCCTTTCCTGTCGACTACTCCCACTGCGGTGACTGTCGCATCGACTGTCTCGGCGATGGCTCTCCGTACGACGACTAGCTGATACCGGTACACTCGTCTCTGCTGGTGGCATGGTGGTCCTAGCGTCGACTGGAAGCTGTGTCACTGTGACCATGGTCGGGACTATCCTGTCTGACTACTGGAGGCGATGGGGTCCTAATCTGCGTTCGACGGTTCTGTGTCACCATCCTGCTACAAATTCTTGATCTGATCTGTTCACCCTGTCACACCACCGACTCGTAAGAAAATCTCTGAACCAAAACATAAAGATAGAAAAAATACCTGTCGGTACCGCTCGGAGCAGCTTCGGCACACATGTAACCTGTAATACATCTACCATCTTAATCAACCAAGGGTTAGCTCTGATACCACTGTTGTAACACCCCGTTTCGGCTCCCCCGTGAACCAACCCGGAAATGTCACCGGCGACCGAACCGTTCGCTAATCTACTGGATTCGGTTAAGCCGACCCGGATCTACCCTCGGCGTCTCAAGATGGAGATGCAAACATGAAATGCATGGATGGGAACAATTGGGTTCTAACGGAGTCCTACATGCATGCCATGACGTGCAAGCAAAGACAAAACAAAACAATAAATGAGAAGCCAAGAAAAACGGATAGAGTTTCCCCTAAAAGTGCAATAGGGGCCAACCTGTCCACAACAAGGGTATATAAATATTTTATGAAAATACGATAACACATAACAATCTACCATGACATTCAATCATTATCTCATTTGTTTCACCTGAGCCGAGTCTGAACTCCAAGGCTCCCTACTCATTCACATTGATCTGTTCGTTTCATAACAAGCAATTCATTTAAGCAAACACATCGAAATTATCATTCACGTAGCGATAACACACCGTCATTATAGATTACACGCGGCAGGTACATGTGTGCGTGGTTCCGTGCTGCTCCTCCGCAGTCCTGACAGCTTTCATCGCTCGCATTCCTCACCTACATATATATAGAAAAACCGTCAGTAACGAGTGTTACCGGCCCGGAAAATAACTAATATCAATCTGGCACAGGAGAGCAAACTCTCTTGTTGAATGAAAACCATATACTTCCTCAAGAACTCTCATCAGGGCACATATGGGAGCCGTCGCTATCGGGCCGTCGCCCTCGAGTCGACAGCGTCCCCCTTTCTTTCTCATTCTCATACGTTGGCCATTTCTCTATCGCTTCTCGCATCAAATCTCATTCCTTTTCGCCCTCTGCACCTTCCATATTACTCCTGGCCTTGAGCACGAAGGCCGAGCACTCTCAGGCAGTCGCCTTTAGTACCCTTTGAACCACAAGTCTAGACATGCGCTGCATTGCAGTACCCGTAAACCTCCACACTTCTCTAGGTTTGAGGAACTCAAAGGTGGAGTTGTCCGGATCCTTCGGGAATGAAGTGGGTTCTCCCCAGCTCCAGAGCCCGCTCTTCCGAGCACACGCCCTATCTGAAGGCGTGGCCGTCAGTAACCCTCATTCCATCTCTCACTGAAAATGCGAAAACTATATATATATAGGCCTGGGTTGGGCGGCGTCCAAAGTCCGATCAGATTGGACCGGGTGTGTTCGGCGGATGATCCGGGGAATTTCCCACGAATCTAATTTTCCAGCTGTTCCAGCGGTTTTCCGGCGATTGTCGGCAGTTTTTCAGCGGATCCGGCGGTTTTCCGGCGATGTTTCGGGACGAGGCACTCAGGGGATCTATCGGTACCAGCTCGATGAGCTTGGTCCAATGGTGGTGTCAAACAGGGTAGCCGGGGCAGCGATGGCTGTTGGCGACGGCGGCGGCGTGCTCCGATCGGGGCTACGGCCGGCCTCGACGGTGGTCGGGATGATGGGGGAAATGTCGGCGACGGTGAGGGGGTCGTCATTGGGGTCACAGCGGCGGCGGCGCAGCTCGGACGGCGGCGAATCGACGAGGGAGGGCATCGCGGCTTGTGGGGCGATTCCGGCGTCGTGGCGGCGAGACGGTGGCCGTGGTGGGTCGTGGCGGCACGGCAGAGCAGGGCGGCGTTGATCGGCAGTAGCGCGACGTTGATAGCGGCGGCGGCGGTGGCGACGAGCACAAGGCGGTGAGGGTTTTGGGAAGGTAGGTGTCGGGAGGGAGAAAAATACCCTTAATGGCAAACTCGTAAATAAGTATTGACTCGATTCCTACTCAAGTCAAAATAATAACTAGTTCGCAATAAATTCTAAAAAAATTCTAGAAAAATATGGGAAAAATCCTGTAAAATCAGACGAATATAGCAATATCCAAATGATATGTTCTATAACTAATAACCCACCCAAACTCCCTATATCGCGTCCTAATTCGTCATTCGGCCCTAAAAATATTCTACGATCAAATAAAATAACAATCAATACTGCATACCTCCATATACTTGATAACCCATTTTTCATCATCTTTTTGACATTATCATTGTATACTTGAGCATATATAACCCTAATTGCTCATAACTCACAGCTGGCATCAACTCAGCTCGCGGTCCATGTAGCTGACTCGACTCGAACCGACTGATTCGCTCCCGTAAAACTCTAACTTGAGTCGCGGGTTTTACAAATTAAATTCTTGGTAATTTACGTTTCGTTCTAAATTTTTTTAATTCAGATGGTGTTGCAATTTTTTTAATTTTGTTTTAATATTCTGCAATTGCTTTGCACCGGAGAAGTGGTTGGAAACATTTTTATATTTTTTTTAAATTTTGCAATCGCTTTGCTACATAAAAGCAATTGCAAATAAATTTTTTTATTTTTGCAACCGCGTTATAACTGTGAGGCAGATGCAAATTATTTTTTTTAAATTTGCATCCACTTTGGATATCATAAATTGTTCTGTTTGAATGTTTTCTATCACAACATCCAAAAGTTTAAACTTTAATAAGATGTACTCGTACTTCTAATTTTTATTTCACATATAACCAATTTATATATTTTAAAAATATTTAACTCATAAGTTTTGCTTTACTAACATAGCATTACCCATAATTTAATTTCAAACTTTTTTAAACATATTTTTCATATATTCTATAAGATGCATGATATTTTGTCTTTAAAATTTTTTTCTTTAAATTCAGAACACATTTTAGATTAAAAAATTAATTTTGAAATATGGCATGTTCAAATTCAAATTTCAAATACCCAAAATTTATATATTTGTTTTCTTTTTCTTTTTGAATTTTGATCATTTAAAATACAAAACAAATCTGAAAAAATTACTCTGTGCTTTTCAACTCATTAATAATATAATTTTAGATCCTATTGTTCATTTATTAGCCAATTTTTTATTTTTATATGTGATGCTAATAGATATTATAACTTTTATTTATTATCTAACTTGTTCTTAATAAAATTGAGATTTTTATGGGTATTTTTATTATTGAATGAAAAATAATGAGATTTTGTAAAACCTGGGCTTTTTGCTCAATAGTTTTAGTTTCGGCTCGGTCGTGGCCCAAATTGAATTGCATGTATAACTCTTTTTATTGTGTGAAGTGTGATATGTATGTGCGAGCCACAACTTTAGTCTCCTCCAGTACTTGGCGGCACCTGGCTGGACACTACGCTATTTTGAATTTAATTTTTAATTTTAATTGAGTCGAGTCTAATTAGGATTAGGACTGAGTCCCTTGCGAGTATGAATGCTTGTCGCATGTTTGAAAACTCTTTTAGCCAATCTTAGCTCCTCAAGGACCCAGGACACAATTCTCGAGAACATCCGATAGCTCTACAAGTGCAAACCATAGGTGCATGTAAATTGCAAAGGCGCCCTCATAGCGCCTTTACATTAGGCTCTTGCTCAAAGGTGCCCTTGAAAGCACCCTTGCACTGGCCCTTTTTGGGTTAGGGCTCAGGTTTGGGTGCAGAGGCGTTGTGCAAGCCCCTTTGCCCCTAAAACTTTGACCGATATAAAATAGGGTGTTATAATAGGTGTCCACAACCTAGGTAGACTTTGTGAGTCAATAGCATAATTGACTGTATTTCCAAGCAACTCAAAGTCAATAGTGTTTTCTTAAGTGTAACATATTGTGGAAATGAAAATAATGGAGGAAGGTTTACCAGCATTTACAATAAAGATTAAAGAACACGGCTTTGATAATTTTGAGTCATATAATAATGAAACTCATAAATGCTGTTTGACTTGTGTCTTTGCTAAAAACTTTATTTTAAAGTTAATACATTTTCTATATAGTATGATTTAACTTGTATTATATTAAATTCTATAAGATGACTGTTTTAACTTTAAGGATTTACGTGAATAACAAGTGCTCGGGTATGATAACCTGTCTTGTGTGTTTAATTTTCGTCTTCGGTACGTGGAACAGGTAACCACAACCCCTGTGTTACGCGAGTTAAGTTTAGTATCATCATAAAAATAAGTATACTTAACTTCAAAGTTGTATCCAAACATAAAAACTGGATTATATATCTATATTTTTTCGAACTCAACCTCTTAATTATAGTGAAGGTGTGCCTCTTCTATAATTTGAAGTGACCATTATCATTATACAAAGTCACCCTCTTTATTATCGGGGAAGTGCTGCCTTTCCATGATTTAGAGTACTCGTGCTAAGAGCTATTTTTAAAATTAAGAACTTTTATATAATAATATGATTTAGTATATATTATATGAAAAACCATTAAGGTGTTGAGGGTACTCCGGCTGCAAATTGAAAAACAATAGGGTGTTACAGTAAGCCTCCGTATCCTAGTTAGACTCTCTGAGTCAATACCATCATTGACTCTATTTCCAAGAGCAACTCTAAGTCAAGAGTCTGCTTCGACAATTTTGAGTCATATAATAATGAAACTCATAAATGCAGTATGACTTGTGTCTTTGTTAAAAGACTTCATTTTCTAATATACGTTGTATAAATGTTATCTCTATTGCTTGTTTAGTCACGTTCCAAAATTAACATAGTAGGTCACTAACAATAATAAAAAGGGAAAAATTAAAAAGAGTTACACTTAAGATACGTAACCTTTAGAAGTGGTGCAAAATAGGGTTGTGACCATTCGTGAATAGTTATATCCCTTTCTCAAAAGGAATAAATAATAGTGATGCAACTTTTCATAAAATAATGCAACTAATGCTATTCGAATGAAGTCTACAATTGAAAATAGAAATACAATTGATCTTAAAGGTGGCATTCAAAAAATTAGAGTAATCAATAACTTCCAGAGACATTCTGGCTGTACTAAAAAATATTGCATAAAATCACAATTTGTGGAGGCAGAATCGCCACAAGCTATGTAGCCGACCTAAAATAGTTCACCTCTGTAAAGAAGTAAAAAGAACTTTCAACTTAATTCCGGGATTTAACTCATGTTTACTTAGAAAACCTTGAGACGAATATGCTCAAGAGGAAACCCAATCTATCTATCTTTCTATTTATACATCTCTATCTATATCTATATTTCTACATCTCTATATATATATATCTTCTATATCTATATCTATATCTATCTATCTATATCTATATATATCTTCTATATCTATATCTATATCTATCTATCTATATCTATACATATATAATAAACGAACAATTTTTTATAAGTATCTTATAAACTTTTAATGAGGGATTAATAAATGACTCAATGTGATTGTTAGTGTGATAATAAAACTATTTTGAAAACTATATAAAATATTAGATTTTTTTCAAATTTTATTAATATTATTATTTTCAAAAATTTTAATTAATTAAATTACTAATGCAATCAAGATAGAAAATCTGATCTTTTAGATTTTTTTCAAATCTTATTAATGTATCATTATTTTTGGAATTTTTAAATTAATTAAATTAAAAATATTATAAAGATGGAAAATAAGAGTTGATAAACACATATTTGATGATATTATTTGTTCGGGTGCTGGGATTTTTTTTCCAACGATCACGCTTCGCTTTGTGTTTAGTTAGACGGTTCAGTGGACGGAGGCACCCTTGACGCGTAAAGAAATAGTGTAATAAAAATAACAATAAAAATAAAATGCTACAAATAAAGAATAACACACGATCTTTTTCACACGGTTCCAAGATTGTACGTGGTTCCAAGACTAACACACGGGATTTACGTCGTCTTTTTCACAGCAACCGGCATCAATTTGCTACGATTGCTTGTTATAACAAACTCACCGTATTCTTTTTTGATTAGTTCAAAAATTTTAATTAGGAGTGTTTAAAATTTTAATTATAATTAAGTTATTTTCTTTTATTTAAAAAGATTTAAATTAATCACATAAGTGGCTGTAGCGCAAATCCCCTACGTCCTTCGTAAAATTTTGCCTCCCTCCCCAAATACTTAAAGCTTGAGTATTTATAGAGTTTGAGAGCTCATCTTTATTTCACGGTTACGGGCGTGTGATCATGAATAACTTCAACCTTCCCTCACGTATTTCCTCTAATAATCTTGGAGTCACATAGACTCTTTCTCTAAATCTTCAAACTTAACCCATTTATGACCTGTAAATGGGGTAGTATAAATTCATGCAAACATTATTTTAAGTTAAGAAATACGATGAAAATTAAAAATCTTATCTTTTTGAATTTTTTTTTCTAAATCTCATTAATATTATTATTTTCGTAATTTTCATTAATTAAATTAAAAATGTAATAAAGATGGGAATTACTAAGAGTTGATAAATACATATTTTTAATTGTTTTCATAATTTTTCAATTATTAAAATTCCAAATCCGATACAGAAATGAAATAGATATTTTTTCATTTTCAGAATTTTTTAATTAATTAAATTATAATAAATCTGATAAAATTGGACAAGAGGAGTAACCAATCGTAGCCATTTTTCTAAATTTTCATTGAAAGAACTTTATCATATTTTTAATTTAAATAAAAAAACTTAAACATAGTGAATTGTTTTGGGCAATTTTAATTTGAATTCTGAGAAGTGTATTAGTAATTATAATTTAATATATAATTTTTTTAAAATATAATAAAATACAAAAGCGGTATCAATTTGAATAGAGCATGACGCATGACAACATTTTGAAAAAAGAATATGATTTAGAAAGGAATAAACTTTTCTAAAATATATATATACTTAAAAGAGTATGATATAATATAAATGAATTTAATTAAATTATAGTTATATGATATATTTGTAAACAGTAGATTTATATTTGGTAGAAGATTGATATATAACAGAAAAAGAAGATGATAATAATTAATTATAATTAATTTAAAAATTATAATATAAGATACTTATTTGCAAGTACAATCAAAATGTAAAAGGAAAAATAGACAACCCCACGCGCAACCCTAGTACAAAAATAATTCAGAAATAGACAATTTCAGAAGTGCTAAAATTAAGCATGATGCTAGGAGTCTCAAGATAGTCTTAATATTGTAGTAATCGGTGTAAGAAAGGAATCCTCCACAAGAGTGAGTCGACATAACTGAAATAGAGTATCCACCATCTTCTAAAAAACACAAGTGGAAGCCATATAACTCCAAATCCAAATATGAATCCTATTTCGGCCACGATCCACGTCCACTTGTCAAGGAAGCGGCGCTTTGATGAGGATGTGTATTCTGATGGATGATGTTCACAAGAATTGTTCAATGGAAGTCCACAAAGCCCTGCATTATCTAGGTAGGAAGAAGCTGAAAATGTATCTAACTGCTGACCTCGTGGTATTTCCCCACTAATCGGTTAGAAGACAGGTTCAATACTGATAAAAATGTAAGATGTACTATTTCTTGAGGGATCTCACCAGTCAGATTGTTCCGAGAGAGATCAAGCGCCTCGAGCTGAAGTAAATTACCTATTGATCTTGGGATTGTATTTGTAAGAGCATTGTGCGACAAATTTAGAAGGCGAAGTAATCTCAAATTTCCAATTGTCTCGGGTATAAACCCTTCAAGGCTGTTGTTTGACAGATCTATATAAAATAACTTGTTTGGGATCTTCTCCAGTTTCAGTTTGGAGCCTTTGAGTGTCAATGTTACAGACTCAACATAAATGACATACAAAAAGGATCTTTGAAGCACTTCATACTCGGATGGCTTGACGTCGCTAGCTACCATAGATTTCCAAGTATTGAAACACGATGAGCAAAGATTACCGGAGAAATTGTTTGATGAGAGGTCTATAATTTGCAGCTTCGGGAAGCCACCCAAATATGCAGGTTCAAGTCGACCTTGGAGTCGATTTGAGTGCAAAACAAGAACTCGCAAGTGTGGCATTGCACCAAGCCATGATGGGAACGCACCTTCAATGCTGTTGTTGCTAAGAATCAAAACTTGAAGCCCTTTGCAGTTCTTCAAAGATGTCGGTATCTGCCCCGCTATTTTGTTCCCGTTGAGATCAAGTGTCCTCAAACGACAGTCAATGGGGAAGGCGTCCGGTATGGCGCCACTAATGGAGTTTGTATGAAGATTCACTATTCTTAGGCTTGATGACAGTTTCTTTGCTAAACATGGTGGAATGGATCCATTCAAATTGTTTTCAGACATGTCTAAAGCTAGCATGTCCTGAGTTTCGCAAATCGATGATGGGATGCTGCCAAACAAGTTATTGCATGACAGTGAAACAAATATGCTCCTCGATAAGTACGTACCAATGTCTTGAGAAAGAGTGGAATGAAGCCTGTTGTTAGAAATGTCCAGGATGAAAGCTTGGTATTGGAGCTGACTGGAATGAAGGTCAAGTATTGGTGGAAACGTTGATGAAGGATCGTACTGTTGTAGACCTGTCAGGTAGTTGTTTGACAGATTGAAGGACCAAGGAAATTCAAACTTCCACATCCAGTTAGGGATATCACCCGAAATTCTGTTTTCTGATAGGTCTAGTTGTGACAAGCCGGTCTGGTTTTGCAACAACTCTGGAATTCCAGTTAGGTTACATGAAGCTAGCTTCAATGATTGAAGTTGCCGGAAGTTGGAAAGGCTGCCCTTGTCATGAACTTCGACAGACAATCCACAATGAGAAAGGTCTAGATTTTGAAGATTTGACATGCTCCCAATTGACATATCAAGCTGCAACACTCCACTAAAATTGTTGTAAGAAATTTGGAGCGTCTCCAAGCCGGGGAAGTTGGAATACGGATCTTGGGAACTGCCCCTGAATATGGTTGTGGCTCAAATCTATTTCGGGACAGGACTGAAGTGTTTCCAATGACGTCGAACTCACGAAGCTCACCGCTGAGGTTGTTCCTGTTGAGCTCCAGAGACTTCAAAGAAGGGAGAGCGAAGAGGGATGTTGGGATGGATCCCCTCAGCGTGTTGTTCCCCAAATGGAGAATTTCAAGGCTCGGGAGATTGTCAGCAACGCCATAGATGAATCCTTGAAAACTATTTGACGAGAGGTCCAAACGAACCAGTCGTTTCAATCCAACCAAAGATGGGATCCTCCCTGTGAACTTGTTGCTTGAGAGATCCAAATATGTAAGCCCAACCATCTTGTTAATCTCCTCAGGAAGCTCGCCAGATAATTCGGCATATGAAGCATCTAAGTTTGTGAGATGAGCAAGATTACCAATCGAAGAAGGCAACTCGCCGGTGAAATTAGTGTGAGAGAGAACCAACTCCTCCAAGAAGCTACCTTTGGGGAATTCAGACAACTTCCCGGAGAGACCAAGATTATTAGAAACGTCCAAGATCCTCAAACTCTTCATCTGAAAAACAGCCACCGGGAATTCTCCCACCAAACCGCAACTTGCAAGACGGAGGACCGACAAAGAAGGAAAATCTGACAGAAACGAAGGAATCAGAGACGATGAGAAATTATTCGAAGCAAGGCAGAGGTGGGTGATCGAAGTAAGATTGTTGAGCAGTGTCTCTAAGGGGCAATTGACGAGGGAACAGCGTTCGAGGCTTACCACTCTAAGCTTGGGAGAGCCAGATGAGAAAGCCCGGCAGCTCTTCCCAGAGAACGGCGTCCCAAGGTCTATACCGTCAAGGTAGAGCAATTCTAGCTCCGGCAGGTCTGCCAAGAAGCTAGCATCCTCGACACTTAGCATGTTCTGGGATAGATCAAGAGAGACCAGCATCCGGGCTCTGCCCACATCTGGAGGGACGCTTCCGTTGAATCCTGACATGGAGAGGTTGAGGTGGGTGAGGCGAGGGAGGCGGTGGAAGATTCCGGCGGGGATGGGCAAATCTGCAAAATTGTTGTTGGAGAGGTCGAGGGAGACGAGGTTAGTAAGGCCGGCAAGAGGTGCGAGCGCATCCTTGTCAGACGAAGAGAGGCTAAGGCCGGCGAGGCGAAGACTGGCCACGCCGGTGGCATTGCACGAGACATGGTTCCACAAGCAGCAATTGACGACGGCGGCTGACCAGGAGACAAGGTGACCGTCGGGGTCGGAGAGGGCATGCTTGAAGGCGAGCAGAGAGAGGCATCGCCTGCCGGACAGACGGCGACGGCGAGAAGAGGTAGTAGGGGAAGGAGGAACATGATGAGGTGGGAAAATGCCATATTGATGAGGTTGATGAAGAACGATGAGGATTAAGGCCATATATAATTAACACAGCTTCACCAAGTTGGGGTGGAAGTGAAGAACTATAATAAATGATCGACTGGGATGGTCGTCCATGAATATTGAGCGTATTTAAAGCTTCACCAAGTTGGTATGGAAGAGAAGAGGAGTGATTGAGATGGTCGTCCATTGGAATTGGAATGGATCCTCCAAGCTTGGTTCTAATGATTTTGGATCATTCAAGTTTTATTCAGCACGTCCAAGGAAGATGCACCCAAAAGAACTCAGGTATAAAAGACACCACCCATACGTATAGAGATGTATGATTATTTTAATGCTCCTCACTGCATGTGTAAGCCATTGGATTTTGTATCTGGACCTGCGTTCGCGCCTCTTAAGGATTGTCTCTTTTTTGCCTATTTATAATGTGGTTGACATTCTCTGCTCGCGTCTCTTTTAGGCGCGTCTCTTTAGGCCTTAATATAAGCATGGTAAATATGCTGAAAGAAAATATGCCTCTAATACATGGGTATAGCTCTAATGTTCTATTAAAGTTAGCACACCTATATATATGCAATACAATACTCATTTCGTAAAGATGCAAAACTATTCTATCAATCATTTACACATGCAAGCTCATTAAACTTTACATGTAAACTTATGTACACGCCTCTTTAGGCTTGCCTCATTTTGGGTCATTTACACTTGAAATTCTCAGTCCGTACAACTTTTGGGCCTTGTGGGACTATTCTAACATTGTATCTCCAGTGTTTGTTACAAAATATGAAATAAAATTGTTATTTTCTGATCAATATTTTTGTTAATTTTTTGCAGATTAGCATTGTGGAAATCAGTGTACCTTAAAGATGAATGAAATAAAGGTCGATGACACCATTTAAGGATATTCTTCTAATTGAAAAGGTAACTGCACTTGCTAAAAACTTGGAAGAAAGTCACAATTAGCAAATGATAAATGAATCCATATAACATGTTATATGCACTGTAAAAGAGTTAATGGCATGCTTTAAAAAGCTTCTAAGAACAATGAGGGTAATCAATACAACCTAATCAAACTTATACCAAAAAATTCTTGTGTACGTGCAAAGAGTTGATGTCATGCTTTAGTGAGATTATTTTTTATCAAGATATATAGCAGCGAGTTAAGAACTTAGAGCCACTTTCTAGTGAAGGCATATACCAAGTTTCACACACAAAGGTTGTTCATTGTGCGTCTCCCTACCCAATATTCACTCTGTTTTGCGTTTTACTTGAGTAGGATACTCAGCTTTAACAAGTAAATAAACAATAAAAGCATTTCCCTTGTATGGCATCAATCACACTTTCATTTAACTTTCAATATACTACTAATGAGCACTTCACGCTAACTTCTGTTTCTGAATGACAATAACAATACGAAACATCATTGCATGACTGTTAACATCATTTACCACCTTAGATTAAAAACCATAGTAAGAAAAAATTGTGATGTAGATGGATATGTTTGTACCTTGTTAATATTTATAATGGAAACTATAAGAGATCTCATGGAAGAGGACAAAAGTTTATAAATAAAGTTATATGTACTTTGCATCTTCATATCTGTTGCAAAATATGAATTAGAATGTTATTTCTGATCATTATTTTTTGTTAGATTTTTACAGACTGACACCATTGAAGATTGAAATTAAGGATGAGAAATAAGAGAAGAAGGGTAAGGGAAAAGCGATCCAATCCATGCTCTAATATCGTAGAAAACAACAGATTGTAACAACGAGATAAAAACTAAATAAAGAAAAAAAAAGAAGAAGGAAGTAAAAGATGGGAGAACAAAAGGCTGTGGAAATCATTTTGATTGGGAAAAATTCTTCTTTTTTAAAATTGTCTGAATCTCCTACTTTTCACCGGTGTAATACTTTGAGTTCCCTTTTATTAGTAAGAGTAGATTACGACTAAAGTTTTTAAATTTTCTCTTTATTATTTTCTAAAGAATGAAGCTCTCTCTCTCTCCATTGTCTCATTATGCACCAATTATATTTAAGGAAAATTTTACAAATCTCTTAAAAATATTGTTGGCCACAAAAATCGGTTTGCTATTCTTTTCATGATTTGGTGTTAACTTATAAACTTTCTGCATGCTATGAATATGTTATTGAATAGCATAATATCATATTAAAATAGCATGAAAAAGTATTACTAACATAAAATTTATGTTTTCGAATATTCATACAGAATGCTTAGACTATGGATATTTTTAATATTCTTAAAATAGGAAAAATGAGCGCAAAGTATATTTATGATTGAACTCATATTTATATCCCTTGCGACGCAAGGGTTCTTGGCTAGGTCTGTATGACAGGACTAAATTTTCTTTTCATGCTCACTCTCATAAGAGAAATAAATCTTCCCATTTTTGTTTCTCTCCTTACGTATTATTTATATTCATGGTTAATATATAATTTTTTGGTGATCGATTTGCAAATCTTTCAAGAATATAAAACACATAATTTTAAATTATTAGACAAAATATTAGTCATGAAAATTAATTATGTATGCATTGCACGGAAAACTCATATTACATCAACTGTTTTAGTTTTATAATTTCTAAATGAGATGTTTATAAGAATTAATAATTTTAATATTATTTAACATGAACAATTTTGAGCAAACCAATACCTTAAAAATAAATTCTAGGCACAACATACTACCAGCTAGTTTGAGTTAGTGTTGAGCTCAAGTTTAGACATTAATTAGTACTCTAGGTGATCTGAATTTAAGTCAAGCTCGAGCTTGCTTATTTTACATTTATTAATAAGATGTCACTAAGTTATTGATTGAATTCAATCATAATATTGCGCTTAAAATAAAATAATCATGATATATAATAAAGCCTTACATTTTTCTATAGAATTATTATACTTTTTAATTATTTTAGTTATAATTCATGAAAAAAATGATGTGTTTAAAATCTAACCTTTTTTTATTAAAAATGTTGGGCTTTGAGTTGAGCCCATAAAGTCATATACACAACCCAACTTTATTTGAGTTAAAAACTTCAAATCGGAAATTTTTCTAGTCGAACTTCAAAGCGCAATTTTGTCCAGTTGACCATGCAGCCAAATCTAGCTTTGTCGGTCACAATCGAGCCCGATCAACACTAGTTGTGAGGGGTTACCCACGGTACTAGACTAATTTGTGAGTCAAGACCATAATTTACTATGTTTTCAAGAGCAAATCTAAGTCACAGTTTTAACAAATTTTAAAAATGAAAACAACGGAGGAAGCTTGACCAACATTTACAGACAGTCTAAACATGCGGCATTTGAAAATTTTGAGTCATTTAATAGTCAGACTCTTAAATGCAGTTTGACTTGTGGTTTTGCTGGGAGACTACTTTTCTACTGCACCTTGTTATCTCTATTGCCTGTCTAGTCATGCTTTGAAACTGACAAAGTAGGTCACTGACGAGAAAAACAAAATACTAAATCAGAGTGACTAATTTAACCAAGTTTTCCCAACCTTTGGCTTGATTGGCCCGAAAAGGTCGTCATATGCTCCATCCACATGACTAATTCAATACACCAGTCAATGATAAAAAGTGTGAAAAACTATTGTCTTCGCATGAGAGTGGGTATTGCTCGCCATCCCTGGGAACCATATGGGATGCACGTACGGGTATGTGTCTGGGTGTACCAACTCTAGGGGATGTACCAACTCTAGTTCCCTCACAAAAATACTGTCAAAAACACAAAGAAGAGAGCCTCATGCACCATG
>JAURVB010015131.1:0-63111 GCA_033002965.1 Piper betle
TGTAGCCATGGGTCTACACTTTCTATTTCGATATGTTTAAATAGCCCATGTCACTAATCAGATAACAGTAATCTGAATTTAACCAAGAAACTGCCACAAAATCATAAATCCCCTAGCTACGTGGAAACAGCATCCATATGTTAACGGGGAAAATTAATGAATTAAAGAGAAAAAGAATTACTCAGAAAATCTGTGTTGGCAAGTCCTCGCGCATCGATCAGTGTCACCTCCAGAATTCCACTAATTCCGGCCATGATCTTATATATTGTCCTGCACTTTGATCACTGGATTTCTTTTGCTTGCTCTTTCTGTCTCTAGCTCTGTCCCCTCTCTCTCAACGGGTAAGGTCGTTTGCAAGATTTGAGGAGTTATAGTTGCATAAGCTTGCATATATATAATGTTGGAGACATATACCAGTACATGTGTTATCATTCATGACCCAGTCGCAGGATTCATATAGAAGCTGACCGGACCTAGTCTTATCAACTTTCATTATAGAAACAAATTATAGCAGGCTGGTTTGGCAGAATAAATCATATTCTAAGGAAGTTATTTGAGGCACATGATCTATACGCTCATATCATCCAACATTAATCTTGGTCATAGACAACTTCTCTGGTCCTGCAATGCATGGTCAGGTCGTCGGTTGACAAGTCATAGTTTGAAGCTAGCCAAGATTTTATGGCCGTGTCGTCCAAGATCAATATTACGCTCATTATTGTTGCACAGAAGTCGTCGATATTGACCCCTTTACAAACAGCGTTAGCAGCCGGTCCAGAAAACAATTAAGTTTCCATGTAGATTCTAAGAATAAGAACTGCACCTTCGCCCCCCGACTTTCTCAATGCTGGGTTTTTTTGCATCGCGCTAAAAGGTTTAGATTTTCTCCACTGATTAATATACACATAAAAATATTAAAATTTAAAGAATCATGAATTTTAATTTTACCATGATTTTTTTGTGGAAAAAATTATGGCGCCGGAAAAAGTATAGCGTGAAATAGGTTCTCCTCAATATCAATATATAGTATCAAAAATAACACTCATGAAAAATGGGTTTTTGTTACCATAATTTATGGTGACAAAACAATTACACACCTTAAAGTTTAAAGACAATATATAATCGTAATTTTATGGGGAGAAGAAGTGCAGATAAATATTACTCTTGTCCACTCTTATTTGATGGTGCATAAAATAGAATAAAAAAATTTATCCAAGACGATCAAACAAGAATGAACTAAAATTAATATAAAATTACTTACCCTTGTAACACAACTGTTAAATATCATCCAGTCTAATCTAAGTGAGATCACATAGTGAAAATCATTATTATCCACACTTTGAACTTCAAAATTGTTACTCATCAGAGCATTATTTCAGAACATGTCAGAACATTACATCAGAATTCTAAACCCATATTGGGTATATATTTATAAAAATTTAAGAGGTAGAGGCTATTAAATGAATGGTAACATCCTTTGGTTAATGATAATTCAATGAATAATAGTAGCCTTTAGCCAACAAATGGACTAATTAATAATTTTCTAGAACTAAGTGTTGGTAAAAAGAAAATTTTGATTTCTATAGTAATTAAATAATAAGCGCACGGTGTTAATGATCAGAGTGTTGGTTATTTCTACATGCACACTAATTGGAGTTAAATATAATGGTGAAAGTTATGTATTAACTTCAAACATAGCTAAATTAATCAACTTTGCAACACTCTCGTACATAATAATCAATGGGCATCTTTAAAAAATATAAATATTAGACAACTACACTCATAAAAGGAAAATTTTCAAAATTAATTAAAGTGAATAACTAAAATATCATGTTAAAATTGATAAAGAAGAAAATAATAAAGGAAAAAACACACGAAGCAGTCGATGAATATATATATATATATATATAAAGGATGAATGGATCTAAAGTACGTGCTAGCACATTTTTCCTTCTTCTAATGAGCTACCGTGATACGATGAAAGGGCAATCCCTATATGAAAAGAGATCAGATTTTGTTGAAAATTTTTGGTTGGAAGAGGTTGCAACCCCCATGATGCAAACCACAAAAATGAAAAAGACATCACTTCTCTAAAGAGTCAGAGTGAAGGAATGCACTCTTAGTTTCTAAAGAGACACATACGAACCCACTCTCGATTTTATGGGAAAGGTTACAGCCCCCTTCGTGTAAGAGCAAGCGTCCTACAATGGACAAAAACTCGGTATCGTCCTAGCCACCAACCAGAATTCCTAAAAAATGGAAAATTTTTTTTGAAAGTCTCCTATGATGTTTTTCTGCTATCTTATAGGTGATTATGCCACCGAGATCTCTTCCACAGGCTGGGATTTTACTCGCCTTAATGCAGCCATGAGAAGAGAAATGAATCTAGCTCTCTTAAAATCACAATCAAGGAGAGCACTCTTTTCTAAATCCCTTCGCGAAGAGATGCATCCGTGTATGAGAGAAAAAACAAGGACTCTTTGAGCAAATTTCGGGTCTGGGGGGTGCGTTAAGTATTATATTAGATTAGATGATCAACTTCCTAGAAAGAAATGAAATCTTAAAAAGAATAAATAATTTTCTAAAATTTAAAGTTTATTTTGACAAAAAATTAAAGATATAACAAGGGAGAGTAATGAATTGATTCTTTTTGTAATAATTTAAGCCTTTATTTGTAATAACAAGTACTGTTTAACATCATTAGTTACTTCAACACAGTACAAGTGATTCGTCAGGGGATGAAATAATCAGTAGTAGGATTTTTTTCCAAACAGTAATTTAGTGATTTATAGTGCACATCAGTTAGTATGAAGTTCATTTTCAGATACTTGAAGTTATTTGTCGTGTTATTGTTGTAGTAAATATATTGGTCGTAATAAATGACCTACCGAGTACATTGCATGAAGTTATATGTACCCCTAAACTCTATCTTGAAACGTTCTCTCAATTTATACGTACAGAGACGTTGAAATTTATAGTTGAAGTATTGTAACAATGTAGTTGCATGGATACGTAAGACAAAAATGCATGTATAAGCATACAACGTGAATCTATTTAATATCTCCCAAAGCAGTCATTCCAAATATATCTTCACTATTCATTGTATCTGCCTCTGACGCTCTCGTTTGTCTCTAAATCCTCACTACGAGACTGCCGACACATCCCCATGCAAACCATAATACCAATACAAAAGTTCCTCACCTCCTCACCTTGGCAGCACCATTTTCATGTCTTCTTCTCCTCCCCCACCAAACCCATCAACCTGCAAGCTCCATCCCATGGCCGCGTCCGACGATGAGCCCGAGTTTGCGAACATCCCCCACATCGATGCTGCCCACTTTGCTGACATTGTCAATCCGGGCAGCTTCATCTTCGCTGAACCGGAAGAGATGAACATGAAGCTAGTTTCTCGAGTAGAGGACTGCATTACTCTGCCGATGATGATCCCCAACCTGTCAAAAATGTCTTTCCAGTCTCGAATCCTTACTGATAGCCTCGTTCCGAAGGGGGAGTCCGTGGAGGAGGTCACCTCGCATCCACCTCCGATAAATCCGATCATAGAAAATCCTGATTTATCATTTACGTCGTTGGGAAGCTCTTCCACCGAGAAAAGCGGCCCAGCATTAATACAGGAATCTACTCTGAGGAAGGCTTCATTTAAAACAAACCTAAAGTTGTTGATAGAGAATGGTGCGATCTCGGATATGGAGGAGCTAAGATATCTGAGCAAGAAAGACAAGGGAACAGTCATGGGAAAAGGGAAGGCCACTGCCAAAGGGGTACTTTGTGATTGTTGCGGAAAGGTGTTAACACTGTCAAAATTCGAAGCCCACGCCAATAGCAATTACCACAGACCAGCAGAAAACATCTTTTTGGCTGATGGACGATCGCTACAAGAATGCTACCTTGAGGCCAAGATGGGATCCGCTGAGAAGGATCAAGTGGGTGCTAGTCCGACTCCGAAGGAAATAAAAAATATAGACAATGATCTCCGAGGACGAGGTTAGTACTGCACCACTTAATTAATTTAAATACATACATGAATGTATTCATATTGGACGAGGACGAGGAAAAAATATAGACAATGATCTCCGAGGACGAGGTTAGTACTGCACCACTTAATTAATTTAAATACATACATGAATGTATTCATATTGGACGAGGACGAGGTTAGTAGAACTCTGCTTATAGTACTTCCACGATCTCTATATAGGAGAAGTGGTTTGGGAAATTGTATATTTTGTATGTTTGACAACTCGAATTTCTATCTCAAGTTCATCTTGTTAATTAAAAGTGTGGAAAAAAGCTACTAAATGGTAGTACAGCTATACTTATAATACTTCCACAATCTGGTCTATACAGAAGTGGTTTGGGAATGACTAATTATTGAACCTTAGGGGTCAATTATCTTATACCCAAGTACTATTTTAACATTTTAACTTGACTAAATTAAGTCAAGGAATAAGATATATAGGTATAAAAATAAAGATTAAGATAGATGTAAGCTTGCAAAGAGTTCTTGTCTGCAGGCACACTGCCCCTTTATACTATTCCACTACGTGCTTTGCCTCTTATTAAAAGATGATTTTTTTGAAGAAAAGATGAAATTCTTAATGGTAGCATGCACATTCACCTTTTTTTTTGTTAAGATAAATATATAAGATCACCTTCAAGGTCTAATTAAGATTTTAGGTGAAAGGATGATGTTATTGTAGCACAAGCTTCTTGTTGATTTAACTGCATGATATTGCGAGTATATGTACTTTTACTTTTAATGGAGTACATTTTTTCATTCATTTTCAAAGTTCTAATAGATATCTATATATATTACTAGCAGCCTTCTACATTCTTTTAATTTTTTGGGTAATTACATCAGGCAGTTGGGAGTTGTTCTTTCCAAATTGGCTCAAAGTTATCTGCAACAATTTTTCATTACATGAGGATATGTGTGAAATAATTGTTATCTACTTATCCCATCATCAAAATTTTGAAGACAACTTAAATTACCTTAATTTAATCTTGGAATAGCCAAAGTATAATGTTATATAAATATAATTATAGAGCTAATTAATTCTAAAATTAAATGGAGTGCAGTCGTTTTGAAGTCATTAGGGTAAAACCACCTAGCGATCATGCATGGATCGAGCGGATTGGAAATAACTCTTAGTGCGAAAATGATGGGGGATAATAGCTACTCAGAATTGTTGCTGAAGTATTTACCACTTGTTCAATCAACTATTAACACTTTCTGCTGAAAATTTTTCATGAATAGAACTTTAATCGTAAGTCATGGCATTTAATTGAATTGTATATAATAGATCCTGCATATTGTTATACGCATTGAATAATTATCTTCAGTTTGTAGGATATTTTCACCCTTATTTTCATCAATATGAAGGCTACCAGCAGCCCCCCTTTATGGAGAGTGACTGATTAGACATTATCATTTCAAAGTCACTCCATTGGATGAGTTCACCCAGTTACACATTAATTATATAGATAACCTACATTAGAACTCCCAACTCCCTTTCCCGTGGGGATGGGCGTTCGTTCTGGATTCTAATTTAGATCAACAATGTTGAACGGCTCAAATGGGTAGACTCCATGCATGCTACCCCCTCTTCATCAATATAAGTACGTACACAAATTTTTCTCACTTAAAAGTGACTTTTTATATCTGATCATGTCTTAGTTGATCTTTGATGACGGCCAGTCGATGGTCAGGAGCTTCTATTAGAGAATGGGAGCATTTATATACCCTCCAAGGAATTCAAGGAACTTGAACACAAATTTTCAGAAGTACGACGGGTGAGTTCATTATTCCCCTAAACATGATTCTTGAGAGTTACCATGCAAATCTATGTAAACATAATGGTAATCATTTCTTGCATGAATTTGTCAATAATAAGTTTCATAATTTACCAGATCTAGTTGACTAATTCTGGGAGGTCGTTGGGATGCTTATCAAATGAATGGAAAAAATCTTATACCTATGACAAATAATTTTTATTTCGAGAGGTGTTCTTCAAGACTCTGTTGTTATGTTTGGTACACTGTTGAAGCCTGTTTATTTGTTGAGCCGTTTAATGCATTTCTGTCTTTCATATTTGTGGCCGGACAATCAATTATCGCACTTGGCTATTAATTAAGGAAATTGGATTTAACATTCAGCTTGCTTGCTATGAAATGGAGTGTCCAAGCCAATCGACTTGGAATCATGTACATCAAATCTTTAGTTAGATCTCTAAGCTAGTTGGGATGAGTATGACTTTGGAATTCAAAAAGTGAAGTCGATTTAATGATGTTTCTTAGGGACGTTATTGATAATGCTTGTGATTTGAGTTAGTTATTTAAAATACATACAATAAAAGTCTAATTAACTTCCCACAACTACGTCAAATTATTAGGATTATCATTTAAGCATTAGGAAACAATATCATTACCCTTTAGGTTTTATTTTGAGGAAAAGTTTTTGCCAAATATGAGCATCTTCTGTAGATAAAATACAAACAAATGTGAGTTTAATGAGGAATACAGATGGATTCAGGATGTGTTTCGATCTCTTCCTATTTGCATCGTTTGTTTGCCGCAGTTCAGCCCCCTCATGTCATGTGAAAAGCATTTATTAAATGTTCCTGTTGAACAGTTTTTAATGCTTTCCTTCCTTGAATTAGTTGTGTACTTGCTAACTATACTCACAACATAAAGAGATATCCGGCCTTGTACAAATTATAGAATACATCAAATATCCAACAGCTTGTGCATAAATTTTTTTAAAATATTTTTACTATATCACCATCGGTTGTATGAGACATAACCGTTGAAAGTTTGAAGTATTGAGCAAGAGGAACGGATAGTGCCTTAGCATTATCCATGTCAAACCTTTGCAAAACTTTCCCTATGACTACCACAATTTCATGGCTATTCTGTATCGTCTAATCCCCATTTGTAGAATTTTCTTAACCTCACCTAAATATTTCATGTCAAACTCAATTGATAGCTGAGAGAGTATTCTGGTTTATCTAAGAATCGAATTAGAACGGTTACGATCAAATCGAATATGTCTAAATCAATTAATGTGCAAGACTTGAACATAAAAACCTCTTGGCATCTCAAGAATAAAAGAAACTACTAAATTCACAATCAACACTCGACTAAATCTATATGAATACGCATCAAGCGCAAATAAAAGAACGAAAGAAAACAATGGCGTGCTAAACACAAGCATGTGTAGCTTTTATTTGTCCTTTCACCAAAGCCAACCCAACACATAGGAAAACAAAACCTATATATATAATATGAAAAAGGTCAGCAACGAATGTCGCTAGTCCAAAAAATAACTACTATAAACTAGAAAGTGGAAACTGATTTTCATGAGAAAAGAAAAATTGTATATAATCTTTGTAAAACCCTAGTTTTGGGTCCAGTCTCAAGTCGATTCGTGCAAACATGAGCCAGAACAATTTTAAGAACATGAGTATGAGGCCTAAATAGTCATGAGCATGTTCTAGAGGCCGTTGCAGCGTTTAGTATTCGTTTGGGATTTTTAGGGTATCTCATTGTATGCATCATAAGGATTTCAGACCATCAGATTGTGCCCTGTGGGCCCATCTTGATTGCGTTTAAGGTGAGTCTCATTTACCCTTTTTGTCTCTATTCCCACCTATAGAGTCAATTTTATGACTCGAATCACTTTCAATTTCGGACGGTCTCAATTCGAACTTTTCGTCCGTATATATATTACATATACCCATAAGTGGGTCCCACTATACCACGAGTTGTCGAACGTTGAGATCGTACCACTTGGCAAGATCTAAGTCATCCACGTCAACCCTAGTTTTCTCCTATTTATATTTCAAATATTTTCATTAATTTTCAGAGTTACACCCTGTAGCACAGCCACCACTTTGGCTTGCCGTCGGCGAGTTTCCACTTTGCCCCCGGCCACCAAATCAATACGGCCGCGACCACCTCGCGGCCAGCTATCACTTCATACCCACTGTCACCACCGCCACCCAATCAGACCATTTTTCGGAGTTGGCAAGTGTCCTCCGGCAAAGATAGCTACCCCGACAACTTCCCCTCGCCGAGATCTACGGTTTGGGACTGACACTGACCTCTGTCATGGCCACGATTGCCGCCAGCTACGTGCACTTGAATGGTGGCATTTTTGTTGTTTTCGGTTGTTTTTCGGCCAGCCACAGGCCAGGACCTCTAACGGTCAACCCAGATAGGTTCATCTCTTCGAGGACGACATTTTGAGACCACCCACGAATACTGCCATGACCACGATCACCGCCAGCGATGTCACCGCAACAATGGTGATCCGCCCTGTTTCTTGCTGTTTTCCAGCCAGCCAGTGGCCAGACTCCGCCGATCGTCACCACCAGCAACTCTCGCCGATCGTCACCACCAGCAACTCTGCCTTGACGCCCCTGACAATCCCGACCAGCGGCAACCCTAGGCTTGCCGCCGTCGGCACTCTGGCGACGTGCACCGCCACCCCCGTCTAGCCTATTTACCCGGTTCGCATTTGCCTTGTCATGCCCGAGTCCGCCAACCATGTCCATGTCCATCAGCCTAGCCGACCCAACCCGACAGTTTATTTAACCCAGACCATGTTGACTCAACCCAATCCAGTCTAATTCAGCTCGGTTCGGTCCAATTTAGCTTATTTTCAGACCATTTTCGTCTGTTCTTACACTGTTTTCGGTAATTTGAGAACCTCTATGTTAGTTGTGATGCATATTCACATGATTTAGCATGATATGATATTATAATTATTTTTCTTTATTTATCGTTTGATTTATTTATTTATTGTATTTATATGTTTATCATATATGATGAATGTTTACATGATTATTTGTTATTATTAATATTATATTTACTTATGAATATTAGACTTATTATGTTTACTAAATTATATATATAAATATATATATTTACATATTTATTTATTTATTTGTTCATTATGTGTGTGCTATTTTTTATTTGTATTTAATTATGTATTCTTGTATTGTATGATTATGATATTATTAATATTCATGATTAATGAGTATTAACTATTTATTTATTAAAGTATTATTATATATTTATTTATTTATTTATATATTTACTAACACGAGTATATGTTGATATTTACTCGTGTTTACCCGTGTATGTATATAATATAATTATATTATTATTATTATGATTAGAGTATTATTTATGTTCATGTATTTATTATTTACATAATTATCTATGTGTGTATTTATTATTTATTAATATTATTATGTCTCAATTTGCCTGTCAAGTGTTTAATTGTAGCCTTGTTAGTACTATTTTCTTTATTAGGATGTGTTGATGATATGAGCACACACCACGAGCATGTATCATATAAAGATATTAGTATTTTACTTAGCAGTGGGTTCCAATATAAGTCTCGGAGTGTGAACTCACCGTAGATGTGCATAAATGTTTGGAGCTTAGACCACAGGTCCGTAGGACTCTCCCTCTCTGCTTAACTCCTTGTGTGTCGAGTTCAATCATGTTTTATACGTAGGATGACATCAACGGCATTTTATTGCATCCCTTCGACGTCGGGCCATTAAGCTGTGTTTTCTACGCATGTTTAATAAAACTACAAGGATGAGATCCCTTGTTGGTTTTTGAACGAAAGCACCAAAAATGTATAATACAAGCCTCTTCCCTAAGCCTATTATATAAGTATGCACATTTTTACGGATTTCACTAATAAGAGAATGAGTGGTACAGAGATATGTATGGACCACACTAGTACTCTTTCAAACCCTAAGGTAGTGCGATGTATGAGGGTACTGCATAATGCAATACATTTTCAAAATTTGTGGCACTAACTTAATTGTTCATTTTGCCACTCGGGTATCGTAGCGAGTGATATGGAAGATGTGAGGGCGTAAGTATTGTATGTATGAATATGATTATGAGCCGCGCATGCGAGATGGCACTTGTTTAAGTATGTTTGCTTACCGCCCAATGTAAGGCAATCTTAAAATTTCATAAGTTTTCATGGGTAATTGAATACTCATTTGTCAGTTTGTATTAATTATTTTTCGAACCAGTAACATTCGTTACTGACATTTTTCATATAATATATGTAAGTCTTACAAATCCTAAATCATCTTTGTGGAAGGACAAATAATTACTACACACACTTGAGCTCAACACATTTATTTCTTTTCTTACTTTTACTTATATTGGATGTGTTTTAATGCCTATTTAATAATGTTTTTCATTCTCATGATACCGAGAGGGTTATTTTGATCTATTTCATCGATCGAGTCGTATTGATCGACAACTTTAAACATGATTTGACTCGATCATAATATTTTTTATTCAATTCTTAGGTGAACCAAAATCGAAGTGTTACAATCTTCATGTGAACACTCAAAGGGCATCTATTAAGAAGTCATCAAGCTATAAAGTTGAAAGCATCCCGAACTAAATTGGTGTTGTTGAACTCTCGGCAAATGCCTCTCTTGGTAATAATTTGTCCAACTCTGGGGAAAAATACATATCTTAAGCCCTCTTCAAACCTCTATATAACTCCTAGGCAAGAGCACAATGACCAAGTACTTTTAGGCAGCTGCCTTTTGATACCACAAGTTTAGACATACATTGTACAAACAGTACTAGTGTACTTCATGTCTCTCCAAGCATGAGAAAGCTCAAGACATAAAGATGATAGGATCCCTTAAGAATGGAACAACCCTCTCACTAATCCAAAGCCCGTTGTGATTTACATATACGCTCACTCACAATATTTGCAAGATCAAATTCATTAACTTTTAGCTCACTGAAAACTTGATAAAAATTATATATACAGTTGGGAAGAGAATCATAGTAGGTCTAAAGGCAACATAAGGTAGAATTAAGTTTAAAAACAACATGAGTGATCTCATCTTCGAGGGTTATTAATCACAGAAGTAAAATGTGTCTATATAGCCTGTGTTAAGTAGGGTCTAATAAAATAACCACTAAACACGTCCTATGACCTAAAAATAAAATTTACGATAGAGTAAGCAATAAATCTAAGAAGAGTTCTAATGGACCTGTAGTCTACCCTCTAAGCATATCGGTACATCTACTGCTAGTTCGGACTCCAAAACTTACATCGGAGCCCACTACTAAGTAAAAAGATTGACAACTCTATATTATGCATGGTTGTGGTGTGTGCACACATTAACAAGAACATCTAAAACAATAAGCAATGCAAAGGAAATAAATGACAGTGTGGCACGCAAAATGAGACGCACATAGGCAATAAATAAATAAATAAGTAAAACTAGATAAATAAATAAAAGAACGATGAATAAAATAATAGGTACTTGAGTAACCACAAAACAATAATAAATAACAACTAACTCGCATGAAAATAAATAAGTGAATAAATAGTGAGTACTAATAAAATAAACAATTAGGAAAAAATAATTAAATGTATAAACTCATTCATCAATAAATGAATGGTAATAAATAAATGATACATTAATCAAGAAATTATATATATATATATATATATATATATATATATATGTAATACTACATAAGTTTGTGACAAAAAATGAGTAATTAATAGCAAATACACAAATAAGTAATAATTAATGAATTAATTAATTACATAAATAATCACATAAATAAGTAAATAAATGAATAAATAATTAATAAAATTGATAATAAATAATAATAGTATAAACATCAAATATATGAATATACGACTAAACATAGACAATTAATGACATGAGAGTAAATAATTATAAATTAATTAATTAATTAAGATAAATATGAGCAAGAATACTATTAACAAATAAATACATCATCAATAATTATAATAATCATACAAGCATTCATCAATAATTATAATAATGAATAAATATATGATTATCGAGCATGACAAAAACTAGACTTGGGAGTACAAGGAGAAGTGATCAAGCATTACCGAGAGTACTAGACGAGTGCTAGACGATGACTAAGAGTTAAAACGTAGAGTTCTAGGATTTGGTCAAGGTTTTCGAGTTGCACTAGGAATCTTAGTATAAATAGGATTACAGGTAGTAGTCGTGCGTGTGGGCTAGCTGGTAACCGTGGGAGTTCTTAGTGGACTTGGACTTGATCAAGACTTCAGTAATGAAGTCTTAAACAACTTGGGGAAGTTTCGGACTTGGACATCGAGGTTGACTAGGAGGAGGAGGCAAGAGGAAGTCTTGGTGAAGTCGGGATTAAATCTAATCCTATTAGGAGTCGGATGTTGGGATTTGAGGTTCTTTGGCCTTGGGAGTTTTTCCACAAGCCTAGAGTTCATCTAAAAAGTGTTGAGTTCTTGTTAGACTTGGAGAGAATGTTTAGGAAAAGTTAAACATGGTGTTGACTCGTTCCTATTAGCCAAGTTGGAGTTTACTAACAAAGTAGGAAGCAATTCTTATAAATAGGTCAGATCCTTATGCATATGGGATCATCATGAGAGATGTAATCAATCACAAAGAAGGATGACATCTTTGAAAGAATGCAGGAGAATTCTCAACGTCTCCATTGTGAGAAAAGAGGGGCCAAATCAAGGAAAAAGAAGGAGGAAGTTGTCATGGGTCAATCTCTTAGTATAGGGATTGAAACTTCAGACTTTGAGGGATCTTCGGGGCTTGATTAAGATACTCTTGTACATGCCTTATTTGCTAATTTTAATTCTTTTACCTTTTTTTCTCCATATCTTATTTTCTCTTATTGCAGTCTTTCTTGAAGTGATCTTCCTTTTTGCAATAAAAGCAAATAATTTTGTTTTTATCGGGCTTGTCTTTCCCCTTGCATATACTACCATTCTAAAAGATTTCCTTGTTTTCGTATTTTGTGTCTACATAAAGATTATCTTCATCATTCTTGATCTCCTTCTTTTCCATAGTCATTAATTCCTCAGACAATAAAGCTGCAACAAGGTCATCAAACTCAATTGAATCCTTACCATACAAAAGTCTTAAATATTGGTTCATATACCGAATTTAGAGAGTTAATAAGCATGTAGGCCTCATCATCCTATGCAATCTTCTCATCAGTGCACAACAAATCATTACATAACTTGTTAAACTTATGCAAATGACACCGTGAAGAATTTGAATCACGCATCCTCAAGTAATACAACTGTTTCTTAAGATATGTCTTGCTAGTAAAGTATTTTGTCGTATACATGCTCTCTAATTTTGCCGATAAAATAGATGGAGATTTTTTATATAAAATACTATAATAAATTTCATCAGAGATATATGCGAATGGCACCCAACACCCTCTCTTTCAAATTAAACCAGTTTTTATCAGACAAGTCAGCAGGTTTTTTACCCTCATAAACAATACCCATGAGACTTTGATTGACAATAATATCCTTAATCTTTTCTTGTCAAAGATCAAAATTGTTCTTCCTATTAAACTTCTCAACATCAAGTTTCAAAGAAAACTCTTGACTAACCAAATACATCAAAGAGAATTAGAAGAATACTTTCATCCCTTTTGTGTAGTGATTCCTATCGAACCAATCAACTCTCTAATACCAATTGTTGGAGTAGATCGGCCCTGCAAAAGCGTATGATAATATAATCGTCAAGAATCAAGAAATAAACTATAAAATTAAGAACAAAGGAACACCAAAAATTTAATGTGGAAACCCCAAACAAGAGTAAACATCACGGAGAGAAATTCCTGAAGAAGAAGATTTATAAATTGCAGTTTACAACAAAACTTCTTCTTTCCCTCTCAACCATAGAAGAGAACCCTCCTCTAGCCCCTTTGGAACCATTCCCTTATACAAAAATATGTTGCAAACATTGTATGTCGAATAAAAGAGTGATAAATAATATAAATACATGAAGATTATAATCAGAGTGTCATTCATTTGGCTCAAAATCACGTATTTCATGTAAGGACTAAACACATTGATGTGATATGTTATAAACTCATGGAGATTATTAATGATGGTTTAGTTAGCTTGACAAAGATTCATATTGAGGATAATGCAGCTGATATTTTTACTAAACCAATGACTTTGGACAAGTTCAGGCATTATCTCATTGGAGTATCTCATTGCTAGATGATGAGTGCAACCCATGAGGGGTTGTGGCCGTGCCAATGAGATGTCGGTTCGTGCCGATTTTTTGGTAAGACGTTGATTTCCATTTTAGTTTAAGAATATGGAGCATATTTTCTCACCAATGTGGGGATTGTTGATCTAGAACCCAGAAGAACAAGGAAGAAAGCGGGAGATGGCGCCAGTGCCAGCACCCGCATGCCAAGAAACATTGGCCTGATGCTAGCTTCTGGAAATGGCAAAATTCTTGACAATGTTGGGACGCTGGTCTAGCGTTTGAAGCTAGCGACGCAGCCGAAGTGGGTTGCGTAGTTCTTTCCACACTTTTTAGATGGTTTTTCATGTATTTATATTATTTTTCTCTTTTCTTCGACATACAATATCTGTAATCTATTTTTGCACAAGGAAAGGGTTCTAGAGGGGCTAGAGGAGGGTTCTCTTCTAGGGTGAGAGGGAAAGAAGAAGCCTTATTGGAAACCGCAATCTGCAAATCTTTTTCATAAGGAATTATCTCCATGGTTGTTACTCCTCTTTGGGCTTTCCACATTAAATTTCTAGTGCTCCTTTGTTTTCAAGTTTATAGTTTCTTTCTTGATTATTGGCGATTTTCTTGTCATACACTTCTGCAGTGCAAATCTCCTCCAACAGACATTACCTATGAGGCTGAGCTTAATCATTATCAAGGGGTTAATACTTGAGATTTTAAGTGGGTGCCTATTACATAAACCCTAGTTAGAAATGCCAACCCTAGAAATAATTGTCAGCAAGAACATAATTATGATATGAAAGAGATCACCATCTTCAAAACATCGATTTTTTTTCCTTAGTGGTACATTATATATATATTTTACATCAAAGAGACAACTACAAATACAATTTTTAAGTGCATTATTTTCATAAATTTACATGAATATATCAAGCCTGCCTAATCTAAAGAACTCTATACAGCTTCTCTTAGTGGAAGATATGTCTCCAACCTCCATAATTCTCCACTTCCCTCGCTTCCTTGACCTATTTTAGAAGTTTCTCCACGTTTTCAATAGTAAGAAAACGAGAGAAAATTAATTTTATAGATACTAAAATGTAGTGATTTTTCCATAGAAGTGGTGGGGGGGGGGGGAAATGAGTTCCACTCTGATTTTGATGGTACATGAAACCAAAAAGTGTTTTTAAAGTGTTAGTTAAAAGAAATTTTTGATTTATATATATACGGTAGTTTAACGGTTTCTTTTCTTTACAAGTTATATCCTTGGCATAACAAGCGCATGGCGTGTATGATCATATTAATTAGAGATCCGGTGTTGGTTTTTTCCTCATGGTTAATTAGAATTTGTTATTGTTTAAACATTAAATATCAACCAAAATGGTCTTCTTCCTGAAAAATTGAGTTTTTAACAGGAAAAAGGCAGTGAATAGTTGACTATGTTATTTAGTGTTCCTATATACTCATACCTTGAGTATGTAAGGGACCTTGAGGAGGGGTGCATATTGTTTTGGAGGGTTGTGATCATAAAATATAAAGAGTTTTTCGCTAGAAAAAAGGAGAAAATTAAAGTAAATTACAGGGAAAAGGAAATTTTAAATACAAAACCAAAACTATCCTTAAAAACTAAAAAAAAGATCATATATAAACTATCACATAATCATATTTTCATATAAGAAACAAAGCTTGCAACCTTAAAAGGAGCTCGGTGAGGATGAACCATATGTTCAATCTTAGTATACCTGTAAAGAACTCTTGTCTACGATAGTTACCGTGAATTATATAATTGCTACATTTCATTCAATTTAAATGATGTATTATCTGCACATATTTCACACACACGAATTACTTGGCAATCCTATATAAGATCAAGATATATTTCAAGGTTTTAACATTATACAATCTAATTATCAGGTCATATATAATTAATTCTTATATATATAAATATACCCGAGTTTGTTTTTTCAATTCCTCTAAATAAACTTGTAATGTTGATACTCTTTTAAGTTTACAATATTGTGGACCTGATCTATTAATACCTTCTGAAAAATAAATCATATCATCTATTTTTGAGAATATGAAAATTAGAAAAAATATATTTTAGTTTTTCTTAAATTCAAGACTGTCATGGGAATTAGTTTCAATTTATGTAAAAGAGTAAACCATTCAACTTTAGCCACCAAATTTTTAATCATTTTCACTATTTGCATTTGATAAATCATTAAATCCATTAACCACATGCAGTCTTGAGTTATTAACTATCCTTCTCAATAAGTAATGACCGCTAAACAAAAGGCCACCAAATTATCTCACAAAGAGCTGTTCACATAATGAGCTCCATAGTTTTGGTTCCCCTGGTTGAAAGCCAAGAAAAGTGAAGCACAAGCCAACCAGCCTCTCTAATCCCCTCCCATGCTACACTTTTTAACTGCTACTCCATTTCTCCCCGTCCACATCCAGATGGAGACGGAGAAAAACAAGAACAATATGACCGCCACCATGACCACATATTACATAGCTTAGTCTTTACACAAAATGGATGGCTTATCTCCTCGCCAACCAGCACCCATAATTCCATGCATTTCTACTCGCTTTGATGCTACCTTTATCCATGAAGTAGGAGCCACCATATGGTATGGGGTGACAGCAAGAGGAATCCATTCTTTCTATATTCATATCCCCCGCATAGTTGTAAAATCGGAATCAATTTTCAAAGGAATTGAAATCGGAATCGCAATTAGTCTAAATCAGATAAGAATCGGTTCAGTTGAATCGGTCTGAATCGGTCCTATACAAAAATTTCAACTTAGTCAAAATTAGTAGGTTATTAGTATAGAATATGTCATTCTGATGTAATTTTCATGTTATAATGTGTATTCTATTTTATGATATTTTTTTATATTTTTTAGGATTTTTTTAAAATTATTTGGAAGTTAGTTATTATTTTTGACTTGTATTGGAGTCGAGTCAACTTTTAATTACAAGAATGCCAATTATATTTCATCTCTCATTCTCCCCCCACCACCGCCCATGTACCCTCCCCCGATCACCGCCGTTGCCACCGCCGCACGTCACACCCCCTTCGCTCCCTTTCTTGCCCCATTGCTGCCCTCGCCACCCGTTGCCTTGTTGCCCGTTGCCCTGTTGCCCTCCCTCCTTGCCTCCACCCCGAAGCCAAAGCCGCCCTGGCAGCCCTGTCACCCTATCGCCCCATCATCCCCCCTCGTCCAGTCCCCTATCACCCCATCACCTCCCTCGCCGCTCACCCCCGACGCCCCGTCCCCCCGACGCCCCTGGGTTGCCCGTCACCGCCTTCGCCGCCGGCCAGAATCAGTCAATTTGTAGACCGATTCAAGCCTAGCTAATTGACGTGGTTTTTTAAATTGGATCGCCGCTGATCCAATTTATGCATCACTGATCCCCCACGAAACCACCGGATCGCCGCTGATCCAATTGACATGGAGATGTGTTCCTACCTTAATCAACATGACCGTATATTACATGGCTTAGTCTTTACACAAAATGGATGGCTTACCTCCTCGCCAACCAGCACCGATTATTCCATCCATTTCTGCTGGCTTTGATGCTACCTTTATCCATGAAGTAGGCCACCATATGATATGGAGCATCTGAGTATGGACAGCAAGAGGAGTCCATTCTTTCTATATTCATATCCCCCATGAAACCATGGAGATGTGTTCCTACTTTAATCAACATGGATGAGCTCAACCTTGCTGTAAAGTCTTCTCAAAATTTGCTATTTTCCTTGCTTACTCTCCGTGGCTTTCTAATAGTGTGATGTGTGAAAGGTGCCCTCCACTCTAGAATAGAGAAAAGGGAAAATCAGTTCAAGAGGGGGAAGGGGAGATGAGCTCTCTGTTCTTCCTCCTAATTGTGTTTGTGTTTGTGCAGGTATGCTTTGTCGTTGGTTTTTTTACTGATACGAACATTGATGCTTCTTGCATTGGAAGGTTTGAAATATAACATGGATGAGCTCAACCTCGTTCTGAACTCTGGTGACCTAGCCATCTCCACTCAAAACTGTAACTTCCATCATCCAAAATTGGCTTCATCCTCTTTTGCTTGCCGCACTAGTAAGAGGTGAACAGTGAAAGGTCTCTTCCATTGCAGAGAATATGCAGAGCTCTCTGTTCTTCGACCACCTGCATGTGTTTCCTATGTTGACACTCTTTTATCCTTTTGCATGGCTGGAAAGCCACCTAACACTGTTTGCTAGATCTATATACATATATGTTCAAACATCAACGCACTGAAAGTTTGAAACCCAGAATTTCAACGGTAATAGATGCAAGCTTTTTAAATGTCAATTTTTCAGATAGCTCGTCTTCCTCAGCAGCCAGCCCCATTCCATTATTTTTTGACTGTTTCCTGCAGCCATCTTTGCCCGCAGACCAGTTCTTCAACATGGGTTTTGCCTATGGCTTCTTCCTTTAAGTTCTCTCTGCCTTTGCAGGGCTGTTCGAGGCATAAAGACTCGATCCTTCCCCTCCTACGATGAAGTGTTTCCACTTCTCCAAGGAGGAAGAGGAGGAGGACGCGGGCGGCGGCAGCTCCCGGCCTTCGGTGGTCTCGTGGGTGCGGTCGCTGAGCGTCGCCTCTAGCAGCATCGGAACTCGGCGGTCGGAGATGGAGTCGGAGTCGAGGGACTTCTCGGATTCGTTTGGGTTCCACGAGTTGTTGAGCCAGAGGAGGTCCAACGAGCTTCGGATCTTTGCCATCTCGGAGCTCAGAGCTGCCACTAGAGGGTTTAGCCGCAGTCTCATGATTGGAGAGGGTGGTTTTGGGTGTGTGTATAAGGGAGTGGTGGTGGATGTGGATCAGAGTTCCACCATGGAAGTGGCAGTGAAGCAGCTCAACCGCAACGGATTGCAGGCAAGGGCTCTCGTTTGTGCTCTTTCTGGTTGCATTTTACGACTTGAGTGATTGCTGTTAGATTAGCTAGAGGTATCTGCTTATACTCTTAGATTATGTTAATGTGAAGATGGGCACTTGAGCATACTAATCCAAGAGATAAGTTTGTTACCTTGTTGCACGTTTTGGAACGAGTGTTGCAGTTTCATCTCCGTTCAGATTAGCTAGTTTGTTTTGCTGATACTCCTAGTTTGCCATTAACGTGAAGATGCGCACTTCGACATGTCAATCCCAGAGACTAGAGAGTGTTTTGTTTTAATTTGTTGCATGTTGTGGAATGAGTGTTTTACTTTCAAATGCTGCTGGATTGAATAGTTGCTTTTACTTATTACTTCTGATTTTTCTTCCCTTAATCTCACAAGATGAGCGCTTGAAGAAATAATTCAGTGGACAAATTTGTTTCCATCTTTTGCTTCAAGTAAGTTTTGATATTATGCTGTGCGGATAGATGTACTAGCTTTCAAAACATGGAACTTGATCGAAGCCTCCTCATTTTCCTTCAATAATACTTCTCAAAAACCTGAATTGTAGTGTGTGAAAATTTTGATCCCTGTTTAATTTGAAAATGCCATCATGATGATCCACCAGTTCTCCGATCATTAGTGTTCGAGGCGATCAAGTGAAATGATGAAGTGTAAAAAATCTTCTAGTCTTTCCGAAGCCTAAATTCAACAATTAGTCACTAGATATAGCTATTTTTTATATTCATTCAAGCATGATGACTTAAATTCTTAATTCATTTATAAATGTTTTATTTCTTTCATTTGTTACTTTTCTTTTTTCAAATTCCGTTCCCATTTTTGTTGTTTACTGTCTGTTATCACTTCAAAAGATGGAAGTCTGAGGTTTTTCAAAATTATGTGTAAGGATGAGAAGCTATTGTAATCTTTTGGCATTTATAATGATTCCAGATCTTAAGCATATAAGATGAAAATTAATCTGATCTTTTGTGACATTTGTGTTTGTTTGATTCCTGTATGTATTCACTATATAAGTATGATAAGATAAAGTTATCATTTACGCTGCCACTGTATGCCGATTTATCCCAGGTGATGCAGGCCTTTACGTTAACTAATAGCTTCTGTCTCAAATTTTTAGTACTCAGGGGCACAAGGAATGGATTACAGAAGTTAACTTTTTGGGGGTCGTCAAGCATCCAAATCTTGTCAAGTTAGTTGGATATTGTGCTGAAGATGATGAGCGTGGTATCCAGCGGCTACTGGTCTATGAACTGATGCCAAATAAAAGCTTGGAGGAACAACTTTTAGCTCGAACTCGTGCGTCACCTCTCTCGTGGGCGACGAGACTAAAGATTGCCCAAGATGCAGCTCGTGGTTTGGCCTACCTACACGAGGAAATGGATTTCCAGGTGAACTTAGTTTCTTTCAAAGATTTAGTTAATAAAGAAGCTTTTATCAAAGACAGATGCTACAAGTATACCTGTATAACGGAAAATCATTACACATACTCCTGATTACTATGAAGCTTTCAGAGCGGCAATTTTAAGAATCCACAATGTAGCTTTAGCTTAATATGGTTTTTTGGTCAGTCTGATGTTCCATCCTCGGCTTGGTGATTCTTGAACAAATATCAGTCCATACAATTGATTGTTTATATGCATTTTGTCTATGATACGAAGGGTGGCAAGAATGGCAACTAAACCTTTTATATAATAACGTGCAGCTAATTTTTCGAGATTTTAAAACTTCAAACATTCTATTAGATGAAGATTTCAATGCAAAGCTTTCAGATTTTGGTCTAGCTCGGCAGGGCCCTGCAGAAGGAGTTGGACATGTCTCAACTTCTGTAGGTTTTGTTTTCAAGCCTCATCTTGCGTGTATAATCTACTTCTGGCTGTAAAATTGAAGTTATGTGTCATAACAGGTTGTGGGCACTGTTGGATATGCAGCTCCAGAGTATGTCCAGACCGGAAAGCTCAGTGCAAAGAGTGACGTCTGGAGCTTTGGTGTCGTTCTATACGAGCTAATAACAGGGAGAAGAGCTGTTGACAGAAACTTGCCAAGGAGTGAACAGAAACTTTTAGAATGGGTGAAACCATATGTATCAGATCCGAAGAAGTTTCACATGATCGTTGACCCCCGGTTACAAGGTGATTTTTGCCCCAGATCAGCCCAAAGGCTTGCAACAATGGCCAACAAATGCTTGAGGAGGCAACCCAGGTCCCGGCCAAAGATGAGCGAGGTAGTTGAGATGCTAGGCCAGATAATAGATTCTTTGGACGACTCCACCTGCCCCAAAGCTTGCGAAAGCAAAAAACACAAGGACAGAGTAGAAATAATGAAGGAAGACGTGTCTTCCACTGGAGGGTTTACTGACCACAAGAGGTTCTTCGATTTGAAGGACAGGATCCGCCTGAGAAATAGAACTATGAAGTTGGATTGGAGAGCTTGGACGCCTGGATTGGTTAGAACATGGTGAGTAAAATTTTTACCATTCATGATACAATTTTGCAATGTTAGCATCTTTAGAATGCCCCGAGGACATGCTTTCATGTTAAAGAGTTTCTCGGGTTGATATGCAAAAACCTATCTATGGGGGCTGGTGTACGAGGGCCTGTGGATCATAATTCATAGAAAGCGGAATGAGATCCTCTTCTCTTTCTTGAAGATGGCAATTATATCGGGAAGCGAGTGAAGCATGTCACCATTTTTCTGATTTCAGTTGATACAAGTTGAGGTTTCATTCACTTGAATTTTCATTTGAATGGTGTTTTATGATTAATGGTGTATATTTCTGTTGTTTTGAACATGCTATCTTTTATTACTTTGTAAATACAAGATACATATTGACGAAATTGAAACCTGGAAACTCGCTCTATGTATCGATTGTGGGCCTTAACAGAAAATGGAATGCCAGCAGTGAACTTCCTATTTGTCCAGCCGGTCTTGTTGATCGATGAAATTCACTGCTGAAAATCTATTATACTGTCGCGAAGGAAATTAAACAGAGCGATGAACTAGTATTTCTTGTATATCAGTTCACGCATACTAATTAGAAAAAGGTTCTTGCAGCTTATGGCTCCCTTGGCATTGACATCTACATGTGGTGACAATTGCCAACAAGTTTTTTCGTTGTTTTTTGTCATATTCTGCAAGGAAATGAAGTAGATCACAAAATAACAGGTTTTTACAGTCAAGTCCCCATCTAAGGAATCCCATTGCCAAGGAACGACTCAACAGTAATGCATGTGCATCTGCTCTCCATTTGCATGCTTGACCATTGGCACAGCTCATTGGCCAATGCCCAGCAACTAATAGGCTTCACATGGCTCGAGTTGTTCCCAACTCCACACATTTGAGCCAATGCATAGGTTGTTGAACAACATCATCAATTATATCAATTGTCAAGATCAAAAGTGAAATGGATGGACATATACATCAGACGGCAAGTATATTCAACAGCATGAACCACGTACATCACTCTGGCTCAATTAGCTTTGCTAGAGATATACCACAGAATACAAAACCGTCAATGGGATCAGCTAACTGCACGAACTCAGACCAACTTAACGTCTCCTTTCGCCATCCTTGCAGTTTCACATGTTTCGAAGATCACTGTGCAACAATCATACGCGTGGGAGCTTGGCCATCATAAGAGATTGAATTCTTACCCTCTCCACCATAAAGTGGAGAAGCAGATGGTTTAGGATAAGTTAAGACAGTATTGTTTCTCGTTTCATCTGGATTTCGGCTTCTTGGCTTTTGTCCAGTACTTCTTTCTACATGGTGAACTCTAGCATCTGCTTCTCCCTGGTGACTTTTACCAGTGTCTTTGGAGTCTTGAAGCTGCTCCAAAGCAGCGACCACATCCTTCATGGTGGGCCTGGACTTGGCTTTGATTGACAGGCACTGGAGCGCCAAAGCGGCTGCTTTCGGAGCTCCACTCACGGAGTATTGACCATTAAAACGAGAGTCTATGATTTGTGAAACTCTGCGCTTGCTGGAAAGGTATGGTCTAGCCCATTCAATAAGATTTTTCTCTCCGGGGGACGGTTCTTATCCACTGCACGCTTGCCTGTGATCATCTCGACAAGGACAACTCCAAAGCTATATACATCACTCTTGGTAGTTAAATGGCCTGGTTAAATCAGATATGTATAGGGAGTTCACATGAGTGTCACAAACAATGAAAATATTCATACAAGAGATAATTTGAAGCATATGACAAACACATGAAACTTGCAGCCAAGGAACATATATACCTGTCGAGAGATACTCAGGATCTGCATATCCATAAGTTCCCATGACTCTAGTTGACACATGAGTCTTATCACCAGTTGGACCATCTTTGGCAAGTCCAAAATCAGTAAGCTTTGCATTATGATCCTGCAATTATACACGGAAAAAAATACTGAAGTTAAGAGATATAATGAACATAGATTGAATAATTACTCCCAAAAGAAACACAAATGAAGAAGGAAAATAAGTGCAGGTAAACAAACAGTGACATGTCAGCAGGGATCTTACAGAATCAAGGAGAACATTTGACGTTTTAAAATCCCTATATATAACTCTAGCTTGGCTACTGTGAAGAAATGCAAGCCCTTTTGCCGCACCCAGAGCAACCTTCATCCTCAGGTTCCATGATAGAGGTTGGAAGTAGCTCCCCCTGAATCAATGCGAAAATTGCACATTGTAGAATGCAGCTGTAAATATTGGATCACCACAAAATGAACATAGCAAATGGATATGATAAAAATTAGTTCAAACTTACTTCTAAAGAGATGATTCTCAAGACTTCCCCGGGGCATAAACTCATAGACTAAAAGCCGCTGCTCATCTTCCAAACAATAGCCAACCAGTTTCACAAGGTTGGGATGGTAGAGTTGTCCGAGAAAATTGACTTCGGCCTAGTAGATGAGAAGAAATTATATTAGCCATATAAGTTATTGCCAATGATATGGTTCACGTCTCACATTTAAACCACTGCTTAATAGTTCAGAAGACCAGATCAGCAGCCCCCATACAAGTTGATGTATATCAGGCACACAGTGCTTCACCTTAAGCGTGGAATTTACGATGTGACACAGAGTCACTCAGAGGAAAATGCCAAATTATGCTAATTTAACTCACAAAAATGATGAATCACATAAGTCCAATGGACAGAAAGCTATTAATACTATAAGTTTAGAACGCAAAGAATACATACTAGCCATTCCTTGTGCCCTTGGAGCCCTTCTTGGTTGAGCCGTTTGACGGCTATAACCAAACCCGTGCCGGGTTTGGCTGCAGTAAAAGAATGCTCGTCAATCCATCCCTTGAAAACAGGCCCAAATCCTCCCTCCCCCAGCATGCTATCAGGGCGAAAATTTCTGGTGGCACACTTAAGTTCATTGAAGCTGAATGATTTCAGATTGGAAGACTGTAAAATCTCCCCTTCACTTCGAGGGGTTGTAGGCATAGAAACTGCAGCAGAAACCTTGCTGCTTTTGCTGCTAACATCACTTCTATCTCCAGTGACCCAACTTGATTTCAATTGGAAACAACCGAAGCAAGTTTCTCCTGTTGTCAAAAATAAAAAGAAAATTAGTATTTTGTGAATATAACAGCTAGTTTCGAATGTCTAAGCCGGTCTACAATGCACTGCTATTTAATTTTAAGAAACCCCTTACCAATGACGAAAAAAAGTTGGTTGTCGAAAAAATCTCATAGCAACCACAGACAAACCAGTACCAAAAAAGCTCTTATCATTTCTGCATTCTAATATCGGGCATATAATTGAAGCACAGTAGCATTAGAAAAATGAATGGACTAAAAAAGATAAAAGAGGATGTCAATAGCGTGTTGAACTCCGAATCCAAATCATACAACAAATTTAACACAAAATCAAAATAAACTCAGAACAAACAAATACCCTTCAGCTTATGTCTTTCACCTTTTTACAATTCCAATCTGACAGATTTAGCAACTTTGGTTCCAATAAGTACAACAAGAAAATTTTCACAGGCATTTTGACAAATTCTCCGTGGAATGAGATTTCTTTCTCCAAACAAGAACTCCCATTTCACAACAAAGAACAACAACAACACAGATGAACATGAAAGCTCCCATATTAGGCTACCTCGTACCTGAAGCATCATCCAAAGAGCTCAAACAAATCCCCATGAGATCAAAACCAGCTTCCACACACTTGGTAATTACAAGCCTGCAAGACAGCTGCCCAATATAAGAAACCAGACACACAAGACTAGATTCATGCACCTCCCCGGACCAAACCAAACCCGTGAGTGATACCTGGAAAAGGCAGATCCTCGCACGGAGTGAATCAAGAAAAGAAAGATTTGTTCACACAGCAGAAAGAGTGCCACCACAGAGCCAAATTCTGTGGATCAAACAACAAGGAGAGGCGTGGTGGAGAATTAGAGAAGGAACACGGAGAGAAGGTGGTGAAGGCTTGTTCTAAGCTCTGCCCACCACCATATCTATCAAAAAGATTGAGAGAGAGTTGTGAAGGTGGGAGGAGATGCGTTCATACATGGAATGGAGAAGGAAGGTTTGACCTGGCGGGAGCAGCAACTTGCAGGGGCCGGGGTGGACTGGAGAGGGGACCTTTTATGAGAAGGTGGGGGCCATCCATCCCGGGTCCACCCTTTCCGTATTCCTTTCCTTTTGCCAATTTTTTATATTTCTTACTTTATTTCTATTAAAAAAACACATATTTTTTTGTGCAACACTAATTTCATATTATCAATTAATTATTTTAATTACATGTCTAATGAGCCCCCAACTCTGCACATTTTGTAAATTAGAAAATTAGTATAGTTAAAGAGAAAATTGTCCTCAATAGCAATGAAATTGTCAAATACAACTTAAAATTGACTCGTTTATGAATTCCCTCAATTATTTATAACATTTTTCATGAATGGGTATCGAAAATACAAACCCCTGTTCTTGCAATATGGGGCTATAAATCAAACTGGACAAGAGATAATTATTTACACATTACCATAACCAAATCCTTCCCATCTATGCTTCATCTTCCCTTGCCCTTGTATATATATATATATGTATATGGAGATTGGACAATTTTTAAGTTAATTATTTGTAGATAAAAAGGACAGTCCACTAAAAGTGTGTTATTATACTTTGGTGTTTGTCACTATCTATGCCTTACCTTATAACCAATAATTATATGTAAAAAGTGTAATCGAAGTGCCTTTTTATCTTATCCAAACATCCACTAATATATTCATGATCCACTTTGATGAAAACCAAAAAATAAACAACACCAAATTAAATTAAAACTTGATTCGATTAAAATTTTATTTTGATTCATTTTATGGAACTCAAAAAAAATAAATTTACTTTATCATATTAAATTTTGGTTCGGGACTAAACTGCATACAAGGTAAGTACCAAACCGAAAAGCTGAAGTTTCATTAAAGAAAATTTTGAAAATCTATGTTTTGTATGAATTTATTTTTTATAGTTGATTTTGAAATACGGTGTAATTTTGATCAACAATAAAACAACCACTTTTTAATAAATTTAATAAATTTATGTTATCAAATACCAAATTAAATTAAATCAAAATATTTCTTTCTGGGTCGTTTTAATTTTTATACCTTGTAATTTTTGTTTCGGTTTCTGATGATTGAATATCAATTCAGTAATTCCATCGGTTCCATTCAGTTTTCTATATTGTTGATTATTTTTCTTGCTCAAGTTAGCTACTCAATATACCTTATCAAAGAAAAGAAAAATTATATCTTATAAGATCAAAGTAGAGGGAGGCGGTCAACCATGCAACTTTAGCTACACGTATCATATTGTTTTAGGCCACGCGCTAGATTCGGCAACCCAAATAAAAGTCCAACTTACTCTCATTTTGATAATTACATATGATTGTGAATTGTCCCAGCTTAATTGACTCTTTAGTAACTACAAAATTAAAAAAGTTAGGGGTAATTAAATATAGCCCAAACAAATGGAATTATAGATGTTCTTGCATGCCTACTTGGGGATTATATATCAATGACTAAATTTCAACGTGTGTGAGCCATTTTTAATCTAATATTTTATCAACAAATATCTCAATATTATTGTTTACTTGACATGATTACGAATAATGATTTTAGTTCTTTTGACAAAGCAGTGAGATTCCTAGCTAGCTGTTTTTCTTTTATAAAAATAAAACATGGTCAATGGTGGGCGTAACCTCTTCTGGAGGAGATGACGTATTGATGATTAAATAGGTTAGAATATACCCAATATTTTTAGCTGCATTAATTTTTTTCGGTTATATTGATTAAGAAATTAAGGTATTGGGCCCTGAGTGGGACCATGTGGGTCGCACTTTTCCATCAATCACATGTACCGCCCCGTCTTCTCTCCTTTCACAACTAAAAATCATTTTTAATATAGGTGTGAATATTTAAATCCAAATTGGTGATTTTGGCTTGAAAAAAATACTTTGCCATTAATTTTCCATCTTAATTTCTAATTATAACCTTCTCATCTGTCATGTTCTTTATTACCGGCCCATTAATTGGTCCCAGCCCCCAAGGACACAGTCATGCACTAGGTAGAATGTAACAAAACTTGTACAAGGAAGTAGAGACGTGACAATTAAACGTGGAAATTAAGCTAAACAATGAAAGCTTTCTTGCCAACATTTATTGTAGGTTAATTAAATGGAGCCAACTTGTCTTGACTCTTGATTAATGGTGTAAAATTGATAAATAATTTGATGGGTAAGAATTAGGATGAGCAATGGGAAGTTTTAAATTACATACCATGATACCAAAATGAAAGAGTCTGGGTTCAATTTTTGAACTTTGATGCAACTCAAATATTACTACTTACACACCCAAAAAAATCATTTATAATTTGTGTCATTATTGCAAACTTGAAGGGCCTTAATAAAATTTACCTTTCAAAGATGTTAATCTATTAAACTCGATCTTGAATAGGTGTACATACAATGCTGGCAAGTTCGATTGGTACCCCTAATCACCAAGTGTAGCTCATGAGAAGACGGCCAACAAGTTTGTAGGATTGGTAGCGTCCAAAGTAAGCATGTGGGTTTCACTACTCCCAGAGAAGGAGCCAAAGATCAATTGGGAAAATGATACATATTCATTGAACCATGCAACAAATTATCAACACTGTATCCGTCTCAAATGACCACTGAGCTTCCCCTACCTCATGTATTGATATGAAGTAGATAAGATTCTTTCCAAGCACATGACCCTTCAAGCCGCGTTAGACTTGGCAACAATGATATATATTCTGTATTCAAAATTATATTTCATCTATTTACATAATTATTAAGATATATACAACATTTTATACTTGTTTAGTTGTGCATGGTGTACATATGGATATAGCCGCTCAAACCAGAATGGAACTGCATGGAATTGGATTGATTGATTTCACGAGCAAATGGATAACTCTAAGCCGTGGGAAAGGGGTATCCAAGAAAAAACAGTTTATCTAGAAAACCGAGCAATGGATTCGCGTGGAAGCAGCTGAGTCCTGACTATGTGGATGATTTGACAACCACGTGATCGTTGAAATCTTGCCATGAACTTGCTTTCATGTGTTGACTCCAACTCATATCCATGAATATGAGGGTCAATCTTAACTCGTCTATATCCTAAAATTGCTTGGGAAATTATCTACACCTCCTCAAACCCTCCACAAATTTAATCAGAGGTACAGAAAGTTAAACTTGGTTGATCTTTTCTTTTATGAAGGATCAGTTTCTGGTTGTCCATATGACATGAGTCTTGAATCTTGATCTCAGCTAATACTTTTTTGGAGCTAGGCTGCTGCCCAACATCTTTAATTTTCTTTCACATTAACTTTTCAGTTTTCGGGTTGGAATTAAATGCCCAGATTGAAGTACTTCGAGCAAACATTTTGCCAAACCAAAGATAGATACCCTTCGCTTCACCTAAAAAATTACATGGTTTACAAGTGAAGCAAGGGGCAGTGGTGTCTTAAGCAGCTCAAAGTGGACAAAAAATCAACCAAATATATATGACAATTCGCCTGCTTTTGGAATCCTTGTATCACGTAGCCGTATAATGCATGCATGGCTTTTCTGTTCATAGCTTTGACTCACTCGTAAACCATTCAATCACCCATTGTGAACAGGATTAATCTGCCGACAAACAAGACACTAGCATTTGGACGAGGCAATTGACTCTGGCTAGATAGAGACTGTATATTATGTGCAATCCAAGTCAGATATTACCCATATTATTTTTGCGCCAATACTAAACAATATACCCAGCATGTGATGCAAAGGCATATGTCAGACGCCCTTAATTATCTGGAAAAATTAGCCCTACCAAACTCTTGAGATTTGTAAATTTTGGTAATTAATCTATCATTGGATCGATGGTGTAGGTGTCACTTAACATATCTAATTATACTATTATTGTCATAGTGAACTTTACAAAGAAGGAGTATAATGTAATAAGAAATGATCTGAAGTCTGGTTGTTTAATATCATTAGATGTCTAGAAGGTATTGGTTAGAATTCAGATACATAGGGGAGAGGGCAGGTCATTTTTTAAGGCATCACACATGACAAAGATTCAAGGTCAGGAGGCGATCAAGAACATTGAAGAGAGCGTAGAAAAAGCGGTTCTCAAAGCAAAGGGTTCTTTATTTGTTTATATATCCATTTGCTGGACAGATTGGCTTATACTGCCGTTCAATTGATCTGCTTTTTTCAAGAAAAACCAGAAGGTGATGCTCACTAGTTGTCTTTCTACCGGACAGATTTTATTGAATAAGCTTTTTCATCAAGACGTACATGCGTAAACGCTACATATAGGCAAGTTTAAATTTTCATCTTTCTACCATACATATATTTTGTGAAACGAACATTTGATTCAATTAAACGAGCCAATTAGTATTCACTAATTAAAAGACCTGTAAAAGAACCATGATGAATGGGGACAACCAATGTGTATATGTACTGTTTGATCAAGCTTTCAAAGTGAAATATCCCCATAGGGGTTTGTTGCTTACAAAGATTGATTAGGGTTTTCTGTTTACGTATGTTTAGTGGAACAGAGACTGCTGTTGGAGGAGGACCAGGCTTTCCTGCAGGCCTAGTTGACGCCAAAAATGAACATTTTGACTAAGTCCTCTTCCTTTACGAATTCCTAAATCTTGCTAGCTTTGTAAATGATCAGGATGAGTGTAAATGTTGGAACCAACTCCTAGGCTTCTATTTGTTTATCTTTCTTGCGTTCGTTGAATCCTAATATCAAGTATTCAAGTGGTGGATTATAAAGGATCTTGACTGTGTAGCTCATGATTTGGCAGTTCATTCACATTATCAATATCCGTCTTCAATGATTCTTAATGAGCATAATTTTTTTTTAAAAAAGCATAACCATAAAAGTTTTTTATTTTTGTTAAAGGAAAACCATAAATGTCGGTGCCAAGATTTCATCAAAATATTCAGCAACACTGGAGTCTAGGCAGGGAAAAAACGGGGATGGTACCCAACGGCCAACCAAGCTTAAACGAGGCAGATTGGATAAGCGTATAACACTGGTGAAGCACCCGAGGCTAAATGATCGGCTCTGAATCGATGATAACAAACTTACCATCAACTGGTAATGCAGCTTTTACTTAAGCTTGCAAAGAATTGCATAGAACTTGAGTTATTTAGCTACACTATTCTTATTCCAAACATATTTAAAAAAAGTTGCGAGCATTCAAATCAAGTGGTTCTTCCAAACCCGACAAGTTCAAGCCCTCAATATACACAATTTCGAACATTAAAAAAATATATGATAAAAATTTGATAAAAAGAGACCATCACCTTTCGACCTTCTGATCCCTATATGGGTTGCGGTGTTATTAAAACAGAAACCAATTAAGAGACATAAAAACCATACAGTAAACTATAGCCCAACTTTTGGGTGAGAGACAGATGAAAAAGATGACTGTCATTCTATATGCAAGCATTAGCATTATTTAAGAGTCATCGCCCACAGGTGAGGAAACACAAGTATTAATCACCTGCACAACTCATCAGAAATTGTAGATGGCAATCAACAAATAGATGGAGACTACTCTTATAAAGCCGCAATTGATTCATCAGCACATCAGATAGAAAGGAACCATCCCCATCACATAATTGAACATAGTGATGAAAAGTTTGTACTGGCTTCATAGGATCCTCATAGAGAAAATCATATGTCAACAATCAAAAAATATAATTTATTTTATTTTTTAAACAGTTGTTTGCCCGGCACTAGGGTAAATGTTTGCTCCAGGCAATTAAAACACTCAAAACTTATTGGGAAAAAGTCGCTACAACATGACACGTGCCAAAATATATTACCAGTAAAGGCTTTAAACAACTCCACTTGGTCAGCTATTATCTAAGCAGATTACTTCGCTTCCGCAGACTTGATAATGTCCACAAACTCGGGCTGAACAAAAAAAAAAAAACTACATGAGGAGAACTGCTCAAGTAAAAACCAACACTAGGTGCAAAGACACAAACAGCACAAAACTCCTATGCTTCCACTAATCTAGGAGAAAAATCAAGGGTCTTTGAGACCAATTATACTCTAAGCCAACAAAAAGGGTGATATGATAAAGCCAGTTTGCACAACCACCTAATCACTAGCCAATTCCCCACCTGCTAGCTATCGAATAAGTCTGCAACTAAAGGAGATGGATAAAGAACCTTCAGAACAGAAAATTCATGAATAATGTGCGCCTCCTAATGTTTGTCATATCAAATTTGACTTGGTTAAACTTTCATGACAAGAAGTTCTCTACCAAATTTGATAGGTTTCACACATCAAAATTAGTCCAAGATTACCATACCACTATTTTGAGATCCTTCATCCATCTCCCTTAGTCAAGGTATCTTTCAATGGGCAGTTTAAGGAAGCCTCAGTAAAAAGGCCATTTTGGGTCCAGGATTTTCATAATTAGCTTGATAAAGGGGCAATAAATGCATTACATCCATGGATTATCGTTAGCACGAACATAGTGGACAAGGTCTATATATTTTCACTTAATATATTTACCTTTAGAGAGGCTCCTCCAACAAGGAAACCATCAACATCAGGCTGCACAGCTAAAACTCGGCAGTTGGCTCCAGTCACAGAACCTAAATAATGAAAATAAATATTTTCATAAAAAAATCAAATTTCAAAACAAACAAATTTGTGTCCTCGAACAAGCAGACCCCAAAATATTTAAAAACACAAAAAAGCTTGCAAACTATAAATAATTCATGAACATGTTACCATGCAATATCAGAAAATATGCTGCCTAATCTTTTTAAGAAAAACAACAAAAACTGAAGTCTTGCATATGAAGAAAAGCTTCTTAATTACAATATTAAAGGGTAGTGCAAGAAGTAAATAACATCAAACCTCCATATATGATCCTGACACTTGAAGCAACATCGGCACTAACATTATCATGTAGCCACTTACGCAGTTCAAAATGCACCTTCATAAAAAGAATAGAACCAAGTTATTTATATTAGGTAGATAATCTCCACCATTTCCTCACTATGAGCATAAAACAGTAAGAGGGCCCGATACTGATGCATCCTCAGTTGTCAAATTTTGACATCATGGCTGGTTATAAAAGACATGAAAAAAATCACAAATCTGGACTTACTTCCTGAGCTTGCTCAGGAGTTGCAACCTTCCCAGTTCCAATAGCCCAAACAGGTTCATAAGCAATAACAACATTATCCCAGTTTGAAACTTTATCTGAAACAGGAGACAAAATATCATTCATTCAAATAGAAAACTCACAGATATTTTACTAAAAGAAACAGAAACAATAAATTAGCAAAAACAGTATTTAATTGAATGCACTACTCAAATCCTAATTACATAAGTTTAACAATTAGTGATCCCATGAATCATTAAACTAGGAAGCCGTCATCTCATATAAATGGCGTCACACATATAAACAGGAAAATATTTCGACCAAAACTAGCAGTTCAAGATTGGAACAATCAATCTCTTGATAACAAAAGACAAAAGGGTGACAGTCGAGTAAAGCCATGCTGAGATCTACTTAGCTCAAACTCGATGATTTTTGTATATGAGAACAGATTGAGCCAACTCAATGTTAAAGGAAGTTGAACCAGCTCAACTTGTACTTATATATTATGATTATAATTTAGATGAAAATCTACTTCAAGAAATGAATCTTACATTTTCCTAAAAAAACTTTCAGAAAAAGATGATGCATGCTTATATGAGACCATTAACTTCTAAATTTCTATTATCTAATTTTTATATAAAAATATATATGAAATGTGACCTTTTCAAACAATTATTAACCTTTTAATCAAGCCAAGTCAATCATATATAAGCTTGTGCTTCACATATTTCATTCACAAGTCAAGTTGATTTCAGATTATCCTCAAGCCAAATCAAGCTCATTCAAACAATTAACATTCATGAAAATGAGTGAACAAATACAATGTAAATTTAAAATTGAAACTTAAACTGTAAAAATATTTCTAAATTTTCACAAATACGATAATGTTGCAGGTAAAACAAAAAATAATCAATGTAGGAATCATTACCAAGCTGTCACAAAATTAGAAATTTGCTTTTAAGACATGACAAAGTTATTGCTCTTGATTCAGCCAGCGTAATATAGAGTCCATGAATATATGTGTGGTTAGGTTAAAATGACCTAAAACAATCATTTTACAAAAAAGATGTAGAAAGGAAAAAAATCAGGTGACACCCAACAACCTCAATAAACACTATTCCAGAGAAGAATAAGAGATAATAAACACCTGCTATTGCTTTTGTTTGTGCAGAAACAACAGCCACGGTAGACCCTGATTCCCGTTGCTCAAGAGTCTCTCCAACACAAGCTATCACTTTCAAACCTTGGGACAGAGCATATGCAACTTTATCGCCAACAAACTGAAAGGTAAAAATGGCAAAGCACATGTCAAAGTGGACGGACAAACTGAACAGTAAATGGTGGATATAGTAACAAGTAACCAACCATCAATCATGATCCTCAATGCATACACAAATTCTTTCGTTTTAAATACCACTGTTTAAGCACATATTGAAGCCAAGAAGCTTGGAAAATAAAGTAGAGTTTGTATGCAAGCAACAGCAACTAACCTCATTTGATTCCTTCACTAAACTCCTTCTCTCAGAGTGACCAAGGATAACCCAAGGGATTCCAAGGTTTACAAGCATCTCCGCACTGCCCAAAGAGCAGAACATCAATAAATCAGATGTAAACCAATTGCAATGCATTTTCTCATTACTAAAACCATGGCAGGAAAGGATATTTGATACTCGTACCATTTATATTAAACGAACACAAATTGAACATGCGCGACATTTGGAGAGAGACAAGGTGTGAGACCATGAAGGATGGAAGCATTACCTGACTTCTCCTGTGAATGCACCACCTTTCCGTACCCAACAATTCTGTGCAGCAACATGAAAATCTGGCCGCAATAATTTCTTGACCAAATCAAGGAACACAAAAGGCGGACTTACAACAACCTCTGCAACAATAAGCCAAAGAAGAATCAAACAAGATCTGATTTTGAAGACACAATGAAAGACCACCATAAATCACAATGCATTTTACAAATTGGTTTATATAAAACAGGCAACCCTCAATAAGGGAATAGCAAATTTAAAAAACAATAAATCAATAAAATGGCAACCAATCCTACTGAGACGCTCAGTTACATCCCACAACAAAGCAGACATGTTCCAAAAAAAACAGCAAAAATATCTTTCCGCGATCTCAAGCATATTGCTGCTATATATAAAAAGACCAGAACAGTGTACCACATAGTAACATTAAAAACTACAAAAACAAAAATAATTAATTAAAGCACCGTCCTATCTCCTGTAAATAAAATGCTAATAAAAAAACAAAAATTTTAAAAGCCATTCTATACAAAAAATTCCTCCACAGAATCGCAGTTAGCACAGCCCATACCAACAACATCCTCGGATGGCACTTCTGCAGCATTTAACGTACTAACAATCTTCTTAACCTCCTCAGTGGTGCCATTCTGCAAAAGAATCAAATTAACCGAATACATGAGAAATTCGGGGAAAATAACATAGCAACCTCCAGTAAACTAGCAATTAACAATCAATACAAACATCTGCAGCACCAAATAGATAAAATATGCATATCTATATGCAGATAACCACAAATTCATAAACTAATACAGCTACAACAGCCATATAACACAAACAGCACCAGTCTTAGACAATTCAAAGACGATAAATGATAAATATATGACAAATTACCCACAAAGACCACAAATTCTGATAAATCCAATCCAAACCAACAAAATGACATATGTAAACAACACAGACAACGCATCACAAGCATGCCCAAGGAAAAATGGAAATTGAGAACCAAAACAGGTACAGCAAAAGACGAGAGAGAGAGAGAGAGAGATCAAACGATGCGTACGCATTTCCAGTTGCCGCCGACGATGAACTTGCGCCCCATCTGGGTGGACACGAGATCGAATTTGAGGGAGGGAGGAAGGATCGGCGGTGGGAGACCTACTACAGGGATGGTCGAGATTGGGGAAGAAGATGAAAAAGGTGTGGAGACTATTTACCTTACGAGATGCGGCGTGGCCACCAAGGTGATGGACATGAAGTTACCATATTATCCTTGGATTTTTTAAAAAATAAATATATATATATATATATAAAATATTTTATCTATATTTTGCTAAACACATTATTATTATTATTATTATTTTATATTTTCTTTTAGTAAAGTAACTTAAGATAACACAAAACAAATATTCCCACTGGTAACTCAAATGAAAAATAAAATAAAACTACTCATAAATAGGGTTCTTAGAATTCTATTAAGCTCTAATTAAAAAAACCCTATATAAAATTATAATTGAATATAAATAAAGTGAGTTTAGATTTGCTCGATACATAGGTTTTCAAGTGATTCGACAATGTGATCATAAACTGAAAATCACTATATATATATATATATATATATATATATATATTAAAGAAAAATCCATATTCAAAGGTTTATCTTAATTATCCCTTCTCAACGTGGTTGGACAATAAAAGCTTCAAATTAACATAGAAATTTTTGCTAAAAGGCAGATGAACAATAAAAATAATTTTATTTAATATTTTTAAATAATTATTTAATTTTAAACAAACGGTTAGACATAAATTTGGTTTTCTCTAAATCTTCAATAAAAAATGATGGATTAAGTGAAGGGTGTGTGAGCGGAATAATTGTATATATTCACGTAATATTTACATGCGCGATGGGACACGCAGAAGTTTTGTGGCCTCGCGAGTGTCACGGGACCTTCTTTTCTTATCCACTGGCCTCATCACGCATGTCCTCTGATACGTGTTGTCAACTTTCATATATTTACTTAAGGTTATATATAAGGGGAGATTTTAGGGTGCCCAGCGCAGGCACCGCACAGTCGCTAAATTTAATCAGGTGTCTGTCAATCTTTCCCCTCACCCACCCCTGTGACCTTCCCGCCACCCCATCGCTACCCCCTGTCGCGGACCCCCTGGGCGTTGCTGTCTCCCTACTGACCACTCCCATCATTTTCCCTTGGTTCGTACGTTTTTATCGCCGTCCGCCCCTGATATTACCTGCTTTCTCTGATTTTTTGACGGTTGGCGATAACATTTTGTTAGGTGAAAGAATGAAGGCAATGAGAGTGGCAACAATACTGGCCAGTTGGCCAGGGGGGAAGGAAAAGGCAACGATAATTTCGGAATAAAAACTTGACTCGTTTTTACTATAGTTAATATTATAAAATAAATTTAAAAATAAAATAAAATAATTTCATAATATAAATTTGATTCACTCTCAACTCAAAGCAATCGAGTGGTGAATTGCTGAGTCAATGGATGATATTCTTCTCAAACATATTTTTATATTTTATACAATGGATGATATTTCACTTTTTTTAAAAAATATTCACAATAAAAATATATTGAATAAAAGAAAAGTTTTAATTTTTAATAAAAATCTAAAATATATATATATATATTTATTTTTGATAGCCTAATATTTAATTTATAATGGATGATATTTCACTTTTTAAAAAAATATTCACAATAAAAATATATTGAATAAAACAAAGTTTTAATTTTTAATAAAAATCTAAAATATATTTATTTTTATTTTTGATGGCCTAAAATTTAATTTTCTTTTAAATTGTCAAAAATTCAATAAAATTATTTTTTTCTTTTTCTCTCATCAATAATAAGTTTTATATTCTATTTAATATTTATTAGTTAATTTTTTATTTTTATATATAAAGTTAGTATATAATTATAAATTTTATCTATTATATATATTGGTATTAGTGAAAATAAATCTTTTGGCTATTTTTGTTATTATTTAAAAAAAATAGTATTTGGTCATAATTAATATAAAAACTTTAAAAATGGCTATTTCAGATACAATTTGTAAATTTAACTATTTTTGAAAAAACTTTGAATTGCGGCTATTTTTAATACTTTTCGATCGGATATTATTACGCTAATTTTCCCAAACAAGATCCCTTATTATAATTGTCCCGGCCCGTTGGCTTACACCGTTTTATCTTAAAATAATAATTTTGTGACTTCGAGAATATTTACCGGAATTTTTCAAAAAAAACACAAACAAACAAACATCGTCAGTAAGCTTGAAAATTCTCGCTTACACTTATAATGCTCGTTTCAAAATATGTCATCATCCACGGCTGCAAATGAAATATAGGAGAGCCGGCGAGTTTTATGATCTGATTGTTATATCTACTCACACATGCTCGTCAATCAAATGAATGCATTTTTATTCAATATTCATTATTATTTGTGGACTATACTGCTTAATCCCGAGTACATAACATGATTTGGTTCCGATCCAGATTAACCTATGCTTCTTATTATATATTTATATCTTACATACAGGTAATGTATCTATCGACATATGATCGATACCTTGGGCTAGATTTTTCCTATGGGCGCAGCCACGCCGGCGGATTAATTAGGAGTTTGGCCTTGTTTTGACGCCACTTTTTTCAACTGTCGACTGCTCCTCTCCATACAAACTTGCCAAACATTAAGAATCAGACGATTCTCACCAGCTTCCTCATCATATTTTTTTAATTTATAAATAGAACGATTGAAACCAGCTTTTGAAATATACTATCATATCTATGAAACTTCTTTTACGTTTCCGCTCACTTTGCCGCTCCGTGCATCTGAAGAAGAAAAAAAGAAAGAAGAAGAAGAAGAAAGTTTCTACTGCCAAACCTCAATTATCATGTCGTGACTCGCGCATATTGTAATATTCTCTCTGACCCGAAGCCCGCCAGTTGTGACTCATAAATACCCACGGATCATTTGGTCGGAAAGATGAAAGTTAATTGTGGCTCATGGATGTATTACACAGTACATAATAATAATATTTCATATATGATTTTTCTCTCGTTAATTTGGGTAACTCAATACTATTCGCATGTACAATCTCTAGATCATGCATTTTTTGCCCAAATTTTAAGAACCTAAGAATTCTTTCATTTTCGTTCTTAGGCCATGAGAGTACATAAGACGACATGATATAGCAACTTCGTCAAATTTTTACACTTGTCAGCGTTTCTTTATTTTCATTGCTTAATTTAGACATGTTGAAGCGGGTCCCAGTATGTCCTTCAGATTTCGGACCTCGCACGCTGAGGTCGCGGCCGGCTATCGTGCCCTACGTCATCTCCCGCCGCCGCCAAATCCATTAACTTGCTGACCAAGTCATCTCCCGCCGCCTTCAAATCTATCGTACGCCCTACGTCATCTCCCCCAAATCAGCTATGTGAATTCCCCAAATTGCCCTCATCCAACCCCCTCAACCAGGGCTATTTTCGGTACTAGATGTCAATACCAGCACCTCAAAAGCTCAACCAGCTCTTCTACTCCTCGATTCAGCCACAAAAATTCAACTTTTTCGCCGAAAAGATTCAATTTTCCGCAACAATCCGTACTTGTTTCGGTTGATTTCTCGCTGCTTTGATGTTGGAGTGTAAAGTTTGAAGTTAGAATGAGGTAAAAATCGTTGAGAGCTGGAATTTTTCTTGTGATGGATTCAACAGTTGTAGTGATGGGATGAACACGAAGTCGACGAAAAAGTCGAGCTTTTGACTCGATTTGAGGCGAAATTCTGGGTGATCGAATTGAAGATGGGTAGCCGAAGAACGTGGCCGGCAGCGGCCGGCGGTGAAGATCGGTTTGTAGGGGTGAAGAATTGCCGGATATGTATGTCGACGGGCGATCTGTGGATGACGCGACTGGCCGGGGAGGATGGCCGCCAGATTGGGGGCTGCAGCCTGGACAGCGAGCATGATCTGGCGTTCATGGTGAGCGACTTCTTGGAGAATTGGAGCTACGGCGCCGACTCGAGGTGCAGCAGTGATAGCGATTCCGGCTATTCCGATCTCACCCACTTTGTTGAGAAGATATCGGTTAGTTATCAAACAAAAGACTCAAGCTTTGCTTCCACATTTTTGGATTGATTTATTTTTTAGTAATCACCATGCAATTTTAGTCTCAGTTAAACCATGCAATGAACTTGTGTAGGCGGTGGCTTTTCAATTTTAAAGCTTGATTGTTTACGGGTATAGAAACATAAAGCAAAGTAGGTTCATTGTTCTTGTTCAGCAGCTTCTTTGATGACTGACATTTATGCTACTTTGATAAAGCATAATGGATTCATTTGTTGTGCTTATTTTTGGGGCACACTTACTGTAGTTTTTGGTAAGCATAGATTTCTATCTTTAGCACATATCTGAAATTGTGCATTGGGGTTTATATTATGGTGGTTGAAACAACAGCTTTCGCAGATAAATCATTTTGTCTATGAGTTTCGAGTTTGTGTTCAATAGCCGTCAATTCAACTGGTTTGCAGCTGTTGAGAGTCTGATTGTTATCTCCTTCGATTCATGAAGTGAAAGTGACTTTTCCAATTTGAAAAATTAGCTGTTCTTGTGTTAGAGTATGATATATATCCTTTAATAAAATCATTTCTTGTTTTTATTTAGGACCTTTACTGATCTTTATGCCGTTTTGTTCTTAGATTTGATTAACATGGATTCACAGTTCAGGCGAATATGGGAATTGTACATTGGATTTTAATTTATGTTTCCGCCCCAGCTTTTGTTTGTTGTGCGTATTTTACTTCTAATTGTGGTCTAAAACAAATCATATTATTCGTGGTAACCTGTTCAGTATCCAGGAATTAAATGACCTCTCAGCTGCTGAAATTTATGTGATGTATCCTTTGATTTGTGAAATGAGAACTTATTTTGCAGAACTTGTTGGTAGATCGCTGACATTAGATTGCCACTGTGGATGCAGTTTTTAAATCTCCTTGCATTTGCACTGTAATTCCAAAGTTGTTGAACATTGTGGAAACTTTTTGCTTCTTCTTTACTGGTTCAGTGCATTGATATGTTCTTTAGTACATATTTTCAAGTCTGGCATAATTTCAATAAGAGATTATTTTTCTTCTGTTCTAATGCTCTCGCATGTTGTCTATGACAGTTTTTTAGGCATGATATGGATCAGAGAGAAATTCAATTGTTGTCAGTGGTTCAATCTCTGATTCTTTCCATAAATGAGGCAAATCTAAACTTTGCAAAAGTGAAGGCATGTAATGCTAGCTGTTTTCGCCAAAAACTTGTCAGTCTGCTCAGGCTTTCTGGAATTGATGCTGGAGTATGCATTTCCAAATGGCATGGCTCTGGGAAGGTCCCTGGAGGTATAAACCTTTCTTTGAGTTAAACATAAATTTGTTGATGGAGTTATGGTAGCACCATCAAGGTACCAACTGAAAACAATTGTTGTTAGGTTCCGACACTGATTTTCTTTGAGTTAAACATAAATTTTGTGCGTCTTCTGTTAGATACCACACTGATTTTCTGTTTTTTAACTATTTTCAAGGTGAACATCAATATATTGACGTGTTTTTGGAAGGAAACACCACCAGCAAAGGGCGTTTTATAATCGACATTGATTTTCGAAGTAATTTTGAAATAGCGCGAGCAGTGAAATCATATGACACACTATTACATTCTCTTCCAGTAGTATACGTGGGTTACCAGATGAAGTTGAAGCGATATCTGTCAGTTATGGTAGAAGCTGCGAGGATTTCTCTCAAACAGAATTCCATGCCTTTACCTCCTTGGAGATCTTTGCCTTATTTACAAGCGAAGTGGCAATCTACCCGAGACAGAAACACAAACTCAGAGGAATTCCATGGCCACCACAGTGGTACAGTTGGAGCTTATATTATTTATCATGAACAATGCATAGTCCATCTGAAGCGTCTAAAGTCTTCTATTTTGATTGAAAAGGAAAGGGATGGAAACATGAAGCCTGTAGTTAATGAAGATATCGACAAACATAGATTGAAATATAGTAGGTGGATCGACGGACATAGATTGAAATATAGTAGGCGGAAGGACATTTACAGTTAGAACCAGCTTGCATCATCAAACCTGCAAGGTAGCCACCGTTTTGAGCTTCTATTAAAAAATTTGCAACATAGGAAGTTCTTTTGTTTATTTTCATGGGGAAGTGGATGGATGGAGTAAGCATGGGCATAAACAAGTTACAGGGTCTCATTCAAATTATTTGATTCCTGAAAGAATAAATGCAGAAGCGCCTGTAATGTGAGGACTTTCTGGCAACGTATGAAACATAGGACTTGCTTGGACTTGAATCTGATGGTTGTTGATCTCCGCGAAGCTGCTGCGTGCAGGTATCAAATACTACCTGTTTTAGGACTAGAATCCTTGCCGTGTTTGTACCGGTATGAGAAGTTTTCTTCGTGTAGCATTTTAAGTTCGGTTGCTGTTTTACCTTTAGAAATGCTCATGGATTCAACATTATTTTGTTCACCGTTCAAGATTTGGCGAGACTGTGTCCTGAACATAGATAAATCCAACATTGTTTTCCAACCAAAACAAGTTAAATGCAAAATTTTTGTATAAAAAATAAGCCATAGAAACTAATAAAGAGAGAAATGAAGGCCGGTACGAAACCTAACTTTGCACATGCCAATAACACTGATGTAGTTGCTGGAATTGTTGGGTATGTGTAGTCCGATAAATAATTAGTTGATGGTTGGTGGATTCTCACAAAGATAAAAAACTCACTTAGATTTTTAAACTCGGAGAACGAGGTTGTATGCTTTTATTTTTTTGAAGTTCAATACATTGGCATTATCGTAAGGTTTATATTGATATTTTCATAATCCACATGAATTGTAAGCTTGTTTTTAGAAAAATTAAGGAGTTAATCTGCACTTTTTAAGTCGACACGGGGTGTGTTGCCATCACGGATGTCTCACAATCACTTGTCTATTCTATTTAAGCTTCGTTTCCTTAGTCACAAGATACAATAAATGTAACCAGATCCAACACGAGACCATTATAACTACACCGTTCTTATAAAGTATTTCATGCATCTCCAACGTTGTAAATAGGCATACAATCCCCTCTTGAGCTCCATTTTAATTGTGATTAGCATAGTTTTTCTGAACTCTCCATCAATTTTCTTCACTAAACAAACAAAACCAGCCTTCTGGTACCTTTCCATCATTACCCCCGAAAACAAAATGAATGAAAAAGCAGAATCCGTATAAAGTAGAACCTTGACTCTTTTAGCTACGACAGACCAAAGAAAGAAAAAGAAGATGCCTTCACCATCAACTCATGAGAACATGGCCCATTGAACGATTGTCCATGACTAAAACAAACTCATCAAACTCCCCCCAAAGTAAGTCCCTACCCCCAACCGGCAACACCCCATGGAGATGAAGAAGAAGAAACAGAAGAAAGAGGAATACCCAAATGAGCAGCCGCAGCAAAAACCGTCCCAAAAACCAACGTCAGACCCATCTTTCAAGCCAAGCTCAGAAGTGAAAGGACTTCGATTTGGAGGTCAGTTTGTAGTGAAATCCTTCACTGTTCGCCGAGCTTCTTCTCTCGAGCTCCTTGGTCTCCTCTCTCTTCCACCTTCTACATCCAACAACCAACCCAGCTCAATCCCCTTCCCTTCTACTACCACTTTCTTGCCTACCAACTTCACTATTTTAGCTCACCAAGCTTGGCACCCTCACACTCGGCCTCGGCACCAAGAAGTCCAAAGTGCTCATCTTTGTCTTCGACACCGAAAACATGAAATCCGGAATCGATCGGACATGGCCCTATGCAATTCCGCTAGGAGAAGTGAACAAGAAGATGATAAGAGGGTTGGCAGGGTGTGAGATGGCAAGATTCAAGTTCAGAAAGGGTGCATAACAGTCTATGTCTATGCTGTTAGACAAGTGGGGGTTTCGGGCTTCTCTTGTGCCGAAGATCTTAGAACAATTTTGCAGTCTGTTGTTGCGTTGAAGGATTTCTTGGATCACACTGCCATGCTAGCTTATCCTAGCCAGAGAAGCATCGGATTCACACCTCAAACAGCCATGGCCCATTGAAGTGAACTCCGAACAAATCAGCTCCCATTAGACCATTGCCATTGCTTATCTTGTACGTAGTGGCAAAGTTAGTTGATTTTTTTGTTCTCTCTTCCTTCTAATCTCTTCTTGATGTTCTCTCAATTCACTCATTTGTGGTTTAGTCGGTGGATTGTGATAATTTTTTGGTGTTGGGTAATTGAATGAATATACGAATGAACAAATTATATATGATACGATTGAGTCTGGCATCTACTGCACTTTCTTTTGAATGTATTGTTAGCTAGTCCTGTGATTTATAATGCTTTCTTTCACTTTACTTAATGAGCTGCACCTTGCAACAGGCAAAAACACACATGAGTTCATGTAAAGGTGGAAGTGAACAGGGTCGGAGTTCTTTCTCTGAACAAAATCTGTATTGTGTCAAGTGTAACTGATCATCTTCTTTTGGTGTATTTCACCAATTCTCACCTTATAGCCCTGTCGTCTTTTTATCTAATATTTTTTGACAAATGACACAATTTTGAAAAACCAAATGCCTCTAAACCCTTGACAGTTGACACCGACTTTTTCTTTTATTTAGACACTGATATCGCAGGATATTAATCAATGGGATGGAAAAAATTGGCAAAAGTACTTGAAAAGTAAAGGGGCAGGTAAGGTTTATTTAAAGGAAGGTTGGTTCAATGAATGATGATGACAAGTTCAGAAAAAGCTGTTTTCATCAGAGCACAAAGCAAAGATCAACCTCACCCCTGCCTTGTGCGCATCGTAATTGTGTCTTCTAAAGCAGTGGAAGGAAGCCAACCCAGCGACTAACCTTTTCCTCATTCTCATCTTCTTAGTCTTTTAGCAGCTTGGACTAATGGAACCGCTACCAACAGACCAGAAATCAAAGTTTGTTAAGTCACAAGTGTATTGATTATCCCGGCTATTATATTAAAAAAGTATATATATACTTTAAGGTTCGACCGATTAAAGAGGAAGCTATGGACCGATTTAAACCTCAGCATGGGCTATAATTATGCACAAGGCGGAGGGATGCATGCAGGGAATCGGGATGATCAATGTTAAATGATAGTTATTAAAAAAAGAAAATATTAATAAATGAAAATGCTAAACACCTTTGGTGGAATTTTTAATTGTACTGCTCAGTTGATGAGAAGAAATATTTATATTAAAAATTACCAAAATAATTAAATCAAAATAAAATTTAAAACACTCTAAAAAAAGGCCCTCGAGTCCTCCACCAATCCATGTAGGGTGAGTCTTGCCAAAGTGCGGACCCACTAGTCAAGTAAAACGGCTGGGCCGCAATCATAGTTGCAAAAATTAGTCAATTAGCCAACTTTCAATCTAAAAAAGTATGTAAATTGGTCTTCATAGAAATCTGTTCAAGAATTGGCCAATTCTACCCGATTTGAACCAATATACCGACGTGTGAATTGACCGATTTAAACCAATTTTGGACAATGGTTGGGGACAGGGAGGGGGAGGACGGGGCGGCGAGGGCGAGCGGCAAGGGTGGCGACGGGGGGCTAGCAGGGGGGCAACGATGGTGGGGGAAGGGCAGGGTGAGGTGCACGGCAGATGAGCGGGGCCTACGGAGGGGGGGTGTAGACGGGGCGTACAACACCCCAATCTGGTTTACTCTCAACCCGGACCAGAACTGTTACAAAGGATCGAACTACTCGTAAACCGATTAAGTTGGCTGACCCAAAACCTAAATGGCTACAACATAACCCTCTCGACGTCTCAAGATGGAGCACGCCGATAATACGCAAACAATATATGAATGAGATGCAAAACCCTAACAGGATACTACGCGAATGTCATGATAATAATCACACACTAAAGCAATTAAAATAGCAACAAAATTCATAAAACCTGAAATAAAACAGACAGAGCCTCCCCTAAAAGTGCAATAAGGGGACGACCTGTTAAAAACATGGCACATTATAAGGTATATATATAAAACCATAATGCACAAACGTCTTATAATTGGGTCTAGCCCACCTGCAATTTCATATTCCGCTCATTTGGTTCCTTTTCATTTCAGCATAGCACATCATTAGAGCTTTTCTCAAAACATTTCCAAAGCATTCCTAAAACAAGGCATACAAGCCTCACAAACACATGCATATATACACAAATATGTAAATCTAATACAACAGCCAATCACATCACATCTTACCAAAAGTCGGCGTGGCACCAGGCATGTGTGTGCAATGCAAACGCTAATCCTTCGTCAAAGCCAGCATACACCATTCATCGTCCTCACCTATATATAGTAGAAAAACGTCAGCAACGGGTGTCACTGGTCCGAAAATAACTAATATCAAACTGGAACATGAGAGAAAACTCTCATGGAAAGCAAGCAATCATATATCTTCCTCAAGAACTCTCATGAGGGCAACTACAAAGGAGCCGTTGAGCAGCTGACTCAACAGCATCCTGATCTATCTGGTACTGTGCCGCTCTCGGCACTTCTTTTTAGTACTTCACGTAAAACTTTATCCTAAGCCCTCTCCGAACCTCCATATTACTCCTGGCCTTGAGCACGAATGCCGAGCACTCTCAGGCAGTCACCTTTAGTACCCTTTGAACCACAAGTCTGGACATGCGCTGTACTAAACAGTATCCATAAACCTCCACGTTCTCCGGGTGTGAGGAACTCAAACACGGAGTTGTCAGGATCCCTCGGGAATGGAACAGTCTGCTGGCACTAATCCAGAGCCCGCTTTGACTGGCACGACATCCGCTCATGGCACGTGCAAGTCGACTCATCTTCTCTTGTCTCACTGAAAACTCGATAAAACTATTTATAGGGCTGAGTCAAGATTTATTATAATAGGCCCGAAGGCAACTTACAGTGGATCTTATTTTTCAAAAACAAGCTCAAGGGATCTCATCCTCGAGGGTTATTAATTCCGAAAACAATCGACCAGATGACCCATGTTAGGTGGGGTCCGATAAATCATCCACCTGACACGTTCTACAATCAATAAATCAAATCACCAATAGAGTAGAGCGATAAAACCTGAGAAGCGTGTCCTAACGGACCTGTCAGAAGCTCCAAGCGCAGTCTCGTGCCTAGATGGCGAGCTCCTACAACGAACCTACATGAACATAACTATTTACTAACGCCCATACATATATGATGCACGCCTATATAACTAATATATCCACATTCATACATAAATCTAATCAAACATGACAATCATCTCAACAATCACACTAAATTTCTAATTGTCAAGCAAGTTAATAACTTTATGATTTCCTACGTTACTTATTACCTAGCACTTTTCATTCCAATTTCAAAGCATACCTATTCTAATTAGGTGACAATGGTTTAATCAATTTAATCCATTTAACTTAATACTAGCATGCAAAACCTAATTCATGCAAATTCATAAATTAACTCGTTAACAAGCATTTAATCAACTATTCCATGGTTTACTAACAATTTCATTAGTGAGCATTTACATCACACAACACAATCTATGCTAATCATCACATGTTTATCATAATTCACGATTAATTAAACTAAAATCATGAAGTTAATGAAATTAATTCCAATATGCTACCATGACCACAACATGTATGTAATAATTCTAAAAAAAGTAAGAAACACCTCGCGATCGGCGCTGAAATCGGTGCCGACGGACGAAGGCAGTGAAGGCGAGCCGGCGGTTTTCCGGCAGTTCCGGTGGTTTTCCGGTGACCGCTCCGGCGGGACAATCAAAGGTAGGGGTTAGCACCGTCTCGGCGAGTTTAACCCAATGGTGGTGACAACAAGGGCAGCTGCAGCGGCGATGGCCACCGGCAACGAGGTCGAGTTCGGTTGGGGCGGTCGATCGCTCCGATCAGACCCACGGCCAGCCTCGACGGCGGCACTAGGTAGGGGAACTGTAAGGAAGGTCAAGGGGAAGGGCTTCGATGTCACGGCGGCGGCGGTCCGGCACAGACGGCGGCCGAATCGCGTCGGGAGCGGCCGTAAAATCATGGCGATTTTCGGCGTCGCGACGGCCAGACGGTGGCCGGGCGTGGTCGAGGCGGCAAGGCGACGGCACGGCCGGGCTGGGCGGCGAGGTGGCGTCGGCGGTGGTGGCAAAAATCTCAAGGGTGGCGGCTAGGGTTTGGGATGGTGAAGGGGAAGTGTCGGGGAGGAAGATAAGAAGTATAGGGTGGTGGCAAACTTGTAAATAACACTTGACTCGACACCGGCTCGAGTCAAGATTGATAACTAACTCGGAATAAATCCTAGAAAATCCAGAAAAATTGGGAAAAATCCCATAAAATCAAACAAAACAACACAACATCCAAATGACATGTTGTATAACTAATAACCCACCTGAATACCATCTAACGTGTCCTAATGCGTTATTCGGCCTAAACTAATTCTACGGTCACAACATGAAAAAAATAAAACCATCAACTGTATACTCTCATATCTACTGATAACTCAGTCTGCTGATGCGTATCTGACGCTATCATCGATACTTAGGTATAAATGAACCCTCATAGCACGTGTACACGGTCGGCCTTGGCCCCGCACACGTGTTCTGAAAGCTGAACCAACTCGAACCACGGTCAAACCGACCGGCTAACGACTATAAAACCCTGACTCGAGTCGCGGGTTTTACAGGGCGGGACCGGCAAGGCAGGGCAGATTGGGCGTGGGACGAGCTGGGGCGGCAGCAGTGGCGCAGCAGTGGGAGGTGGCGTCGGCGGGGGTGAAGAAGTGATGGTGCATCGGGGAGAAAGAATAGGGGAAAGAAATAGTCGGTGGTATTCTCGTAATTAAAAGTTGAGTTGACTCTAACAGGAGTCAAAAATAATAATTAATTTTAAATAATTTAAAATAAAATCAAAAAAATATAAAAAATAGCATAAAATATAATATACAACATAACATCAAAACAACATCAAAATTATATGTTTTATAACTAATAACTTACTGATTTTGATTAATTCAAATGTCCAATTTTTAATGAATCGACCTGATTCAATAACTCCTTTCTAATCCAATTGATATCCGATTCTATTTTGACAACTATAGCTGCAATGTGAGTGAGACGGGACACGGGAGAGAATTGAGACCCATTCGGTCAAGGCAAGGCTCGGCCAACTAGCGGGCCACTTGGCCCCGTTGCCAACGGAGTACTTGTAATTCATCCATGCAGTGACTGCAGCCAATGGATGTTACTCATACGGCACTAAGTAGTAACCATCATCCTTTGCCCTTGATTCATATCTACACGTTGTACAGACTATATTTTTATAAATAAACTAAGATTGTCATTATTGAACATATACATTCCTAAATTATATATGTTTGATATCAAATGTTTAAACTTGTTTAGAGTTAATTGAATCGTCAACCTACAATACTCTGGAAATACGTACACTATAAAAACTAATAGATATAAATCAATTAGTTTTGATCATTACCAAACTTGTAGAAAAGAATTCATAGAAAAAAATATTGTAGTTTATAGTGATTCATGTGAAAAAATATGGTAACCTTAATGGGAATTAATCAATAAAAATAAATAAATATTGTTTGAGCAACTAGCACTTTGGTGAGCCGCTCAAACAAGTAAAAATTCTTAGGTTGAAGTTGAAGTTTGAAAGGTTCGGGTGATGAAGATCACGTCAGGACACTGCTACTTATAAACGAATAATGAATAAAAGACAAATTGGAGATTTTTTAGATGGTTTCACATCAGTTCCAATGTGAGATCTAGCTGAGATTTTAACTCACAAGCCACTAATTTTATATTCCTTCAAAAATTACAAGATTTAGTGAATTTTTGTCACTTTGGATCATGCATCAAAGTGCGAGCCTGAATTTGAAACTCTGAGTTCTACAAATTCATTTCATCAATTTATTAAATGGACCTCGCCAAACTAGTACAAAATGTGGAACAACCGTGGGATATGTATATATTTGTATATAGATCTACATAAAAATTATTAGATATACTTATTTAGATTTCGATGGGGCACATTATTATAGGTGTATCCCTATTATATAGGTCAATATCTCTCACTCGCACATAATAGAAGATATTCTCAATTTATGGACGTCACCAAATTTAATCTCTCATTCACACATAAAATGCGATTTATTTAAAATAAATTACAGAAAAAATCACACGAAAGAGTAGGTCGTGTGACCTGTGGAAACAATGGAAAGTAGAAGCACAAAAAATATTTGTTAAAGATACTTAATAGACTTAGATATTTATGTTGTGCCCTTAACTATAGTGAACATCATATATCCCTCAATTATTTTTATTTCATTACTGTTATCCACATTATTTAATCACAAATATATAATAATTATTTTTATTTCATTACTGTTATCCACATTATTTAATCACAAATATATAATAACAGTCATGACTTAGATACGGTTTTTAAAATAGTCTTCATTTTGCACATATATTACTTTTGATAACCAATTATCATTATTTCTTATACATACCCCATATTCTGAATCATCCATAGTCGTAGATAGTATACTAAAGAAAATAATTTTAATTAATGATCTCAAATATAGTTGAAAGTCACTAAGGGTGCATGGGAAGAATATTTGCTTCTAGAATCCCATCCAATGGGGAAGAGGAATCATTCTCTCACTACCCTCATGGTCAAAAAGCATACATGGTATAAATTATGTATTATGGTGGATAGATATTTACTTAGAATATAACTCACATAAAACGTATGTCTTTTATCAACACTATATAGACTTAAGTCTAATTGTTACTCAAACAATTAACCTGAGACAATCGAACAAAATAACTAATATATGTTTAATAAGATATATAGTTGTGGGTAATCATATCAACTATTATAAGAAAATAACCTCATCTTGAACTCTATCAAGGTGATACACGTGACTTGAAGTACAGATGACTCATCTCCTAATGTTACAGAAGTATTAGAGGCTAATGCTCGGTGAAAAAGTCATTCATCTCATTTGATATACTATTCATTGTGTTTATATACATAAAAAGAAATGTAATTATTATTAACCAAAAATTAAAAAATAACATTTAGAGTCTACAAAAATACAGATAAAAGAAAATCACTTGAAAAATAATCTCATCATCCTAATGTGAGAAAAATACACATCTTTTGATACTAACTTCGTCAAAGAATCAACTACTATCTGATGTGTAGAGATGTATATCAGACTCACTTTTTTTTAACAATATTTTTTAATAAAATTATACTTGATATCAATGTATTTGGTTTTGCTATAATATTTGGGATCTTTTGTATAATCAATTACAACTTGATTGTCATAAAATATTGTCACAAGTAGCAAAGAAAGCATGGCAACTCTAAATTGTTGTAAAAATCTACTCAATCAAACACCTTCCTAAATTACACTAGTAGAAGCTACAAATTATACTTTTATTGTGGATAATGTAATACAAGTGTATTTCTTACTGGCCCATGAGATAGCTTCTCTATTAAGTAAAAAAATATATCCTCAAATAGAATCTAATTCTTCCATGTCACTAGCCCAGACAGCATTAGTAGAGCCACTTAATTGGACATTATGACTTCTATAAGTGAGACAGTGATACGCAATTCTTTCGAGGTAACGTAGAATCCTCTTCACACCTTTCTAATCGTGCAAGACCTAAGTTGGATTGATGGACATATTTAGATAACCGCCTACCAAAGTTTATGAGAACGGTCATCTCTCATCCATCTGCCTTGGTGAACTGAAGGAAGTGTCAGAGAAAAATTGATTTTCCAATCATGGAATCCGTTATGTCTAATTATTTTATGCATGATATTTTGGCATAAAGTAAAAAATTTTAAAAAACAGGCACCTCCTTCAAACAGCAAAAGGTGGGCAAGGCAATGATTCTCCAAGGCAAGCACAGGTGCAGCAATACTCCTCTCTGGTCAGTGGTGCTCCAGCGAACTACGTCTTAGCAGTGAGCGATGAGGCAAGGTTTCACATCTGCAGCAATGGATCTCCTCTCCAGTGGCTAGACAGGACTCAAATAGCAGCGTGTATGAGGCTCCAATGGTGCTCCCTCCAGGCAGCGCAAGATTCCAGCTCTCCACTTCAGGCGATGGTGGCGATAGCTTTCCGAGCAAGACTAGCTCCAACTCCTTGCTCTAGACTTCGGCAACAACTGTATGGCAGCAACTCCTTCACGGTGGCGATTGTCCCTACGACTCCATGGTAGCGGTGACTCCAGGCATGCAAAAGGCTACGTGATATGTGGAGTCCGACGGGCTTACTCCTATGATCTCTGGTAGGCAGCGAGCAAGCAGCAAGTGGCGTGAAGCGTCAAACAGCCCCCCGATGTGATGCCTCGCAGCGGCAAAAATCTTTGGTGGGCAGAGCTCCGGCAATGCAAAGTGACGGGCTTCACAGCGGTAGCATGGAAGCAACCTCTTGACGCAACAGCAATGCTCCAGCGTGGCGGCAAGTTGATGACGATTGGACAGGCAGCGCAGCAAATGGCAACACCGATGGCGAGGCTCCAGGACTTCTTGGCTCCAACAATAGTCTTTCATGGTGGTGATGATCAGCAATGCTCCTAGGATCTCTATGTCCGCAGCGGCGGTAGTGCAGCTCCCACTCTCCACGGAGAGCAACACGTCTCGGCAAAGCTCCGGCTAGGTGCAAAGCTTCTGCAGCAACACCTCTTCGTCGGACAACAACAAGGCAGTTTGTGAGGCTCCGTGCAGCAAGGTGAGACTTCTCGGCTCGAGTACTCAACGTGGCAAGGTAGGCTCGATCGGCAGCGACAGGAGGATGATGGTAGTGCTGGGCAGGTAGGACTCGTAATCTTCACAGTGGGGACAACAATGCAGCGAGGTGCTAATTTAAAATACCGCGTAAGTGCACGCATCCGACTAATAATAAAGTAACAGTAAGTATCATTCTCCCGATCATTTGATGGTTTGGTCTTTATAAGTAATTAAATGAACTATCTAACTATAGTAAGGATGAAAATAGAAATTGAAATTAAAAGATGACACAAACAATAAAAAATATAAATTATCTCGATAAGAAATCGATACAATGGCATCGAATTGGTAACAATAAATACTTATATACTAATATAGATAATTCGTAAATTAAACTAATAGAGTTCTTTCAAACAAATGATAGACTTGAGATGTTTAACTTTGCTTGATTTACTTTGTAAAGTAAAATTTTTAATCTTATCTAATCGTTTATGATGTGTGTTAATATCTGAAGGAATAATAATAATTATAAAGGGCTTTCGCTATGTATTATAATTTACCGCCCTGACTGTATTTTATATTCTTGTGTAAACAAAACCAGGTTGATGCATTACGAACAGCTCCCCTATATAAATGTTTATGATTCTAATGTATTCCTATAATCAGAATCGTAAATAACTTTATTTAAAGACATCATTGACTTGCCTATTCATAGCGTTAGATTGAATCACTTACTCATGCAAGAGTTTACTACTCTTTTGAAGTATTAAAAATAAAAATAAAATAATTACACATAATCACACCAAAGGAGATAGATAATAATACTTTATATTATATTTATACTAAAATCCATTATCATCCCAAATTTATAAAAAAATACCTCATGAAAGATTTATAAAATATCATTAAACACAGTAAGAAAATAACACAAGAGGAAGAAGAAAGAGAGAGTACAAATCTTGATTGTTGATGCCTTAGCACATATTCTCTCCAACTGTGTTTGCTTCCTTATAACTTGATTATATGGCTTATTCTTTGCAAACGCTTGGAGCTTATCCCTCCTATAAATCAAAACATTGAAGAACTTAAGAGTCCAAGATCTAGAAGAAGAAAATGTGGATGAAAAAGGGAGCTCTCTTTTCAAGTGGATGAATATGTTAACATATAATCGTGGTTGAGTGACTTTCCTAAAATCTTCTTAGCTCCTTCCTAACTAATTTATTGGGGATTTCTTAGAAGTTTCTTCACTATCCAAGTACTGGGAGTACACTCAACACAATCATTTTTCTAAATGATGTGTGATTCTCTCTTGTTCCCTAATTCACCCCTTAATTCCTCAATACATTGTGGAGTTAGTAAGATTATTTTCTGAAACTTCAATTGCCCATGTGGAGTGTCATGAGGAGCTTGATCTTAATAACTTCCTTGTAGTTTCATTTTCAACTAATACACATAAGATGTTATCTTTTAATCATTAACATTGTATGGTGTCTATTTCTTGTTCATCAAGGAGCCCATCTAAAGCTCATAGTTGTAAGCTTGATTGATTAGGTATATTTGTCCCCTTGTGAAAACATGTGCAAAATAAATTTGCAGAATTGTGATTAATGTGTAGAGCTGACTCTTAATTCGATGTGCACTTATACAAATCATATTTTGTAAAAAATATTATAACTACAACAGATTATATCAGAATGTGCACGTTTTGGTGCATATGTTGGGTTAGATCAGATTAGATCAGAATATGCACGTGTATGTCGTTATCATCCACTAGTAAGTCTTCATCCTTCAAAGTGGGATGCGTATGATTAGGATCTATCAATTTGTGAGTTGTTAAAAGGCTTGGGCAATTTCTATCATTCGATCTGGGCATCCTTCTCCCGGCAGCGGCAACCACAATGAGGGCTAGATGGCGACGTCAAGCAAAGCTAAGGAGCATATACATGACGAAGGGGATGAGGGTCTTCTCTCCGATCCAAGTTTTCAAGTTGAGGTGCCTTGTATTTATAGAGATGAAGTAGTTTGCGATCTGTTGAAACTATGCAGATTTTCTTCCTTGGATCATGGTTTCTAGTGCAACAAAAAGATTGAACGACTTTCACCTATTTTTCTCAACCATCTATCTTCCAAATTTGATTTCATCCTCTTCTCGAACATGGACTTCGAATAGGGCTTTGAATCGGGCTTGCTCCACCTTATTTAATTGGACCTCGAGGGCCTTTAGGTGATTTAACTCGGGCCAATTAATTAAATTAAAAAATCTCAAACATACAAATACAAAGAAAGTCACAGTAGTGTTCAACACAAAAAATTAAATATGATACTTGTTTGACCAGTATTCAATGAACAATCATGTTCTGCCTTTACTCCATCTATATATTTATTTATTCTTCAACTCCTTTTTACTTGTATCCAAGTTTTTAGATCATATAATCCTTTGTTTTCTTAACCCATTGGAAGTTCTTTAGAGCCCTATTAGTGATAGGATACTTATAACTATGATAAGGGAATGAATTTTTGTCCCAATTTGTTCTAAAGGGATTATTTTCTTTCCTTAGTTCTACGCAGGTACAACTCTATAGAAAAGACTATTCCTATGGGACACATCTCTTTGTAAAAGGGTGCTCCCTTTACTTCTATTCCAGGTTCGTGATTCCCCTCGGTTATGAACGGGATGTCATTAACTCCACTCTTATTGTTGGGAAATATACGCTCCAGCGAAAACAAGCTAAAAATATTTCCCCCTACTCGATGAAATGAATAGGAGACACCCAAGATAAAAACGTATGAAAACTTTCCTCCTAATTTTTATAAGGAGGGAAGGTTGTAAAACCCACGATTCGAGTCAGGGTTTTATATTCAAAACCGGTCGGTTCGACCGTTATTTTCGAGTCGAGTCAGTTTCAGAACACGTGTACTGAGCCGACGCCGGTCTCGTGTATGAGCCATGAGGGTCATGTGTACCCAAGTATATGATGATAACGTCATGAACACAGCAGAAAAGAATGAGTTATCAGAATATATGAGAGTATGCAGTTCATTTTTTTTTTATTATGATATATAATGGATCGTAGAATTAGTTTTAGGCCGTTTACCGCGTTAGGACGCGTTACGGGCATTTTGGGTGGGTTGATAGTTCTAGAGCATATCATTATGATTTTTTTGGTGTTGTTTGATTTTATGGGATTTTTCCCAAATATTTTTTAGAATTTTATACAACTTAAATATTATATTTGACTCGAGTCGGAGACGAGTCAAGTAATATTTACGAGTTTGCCACCACACACACCCCGACCTTTCCCTTCTTCTTCCCCAAACCCTTGTCGCGCGCCGCCACTGCGCATGCCGCCGCCGCTGCCGTGGACGCCTGCCCGGCCGCCGATCGTCGCCGCCCAGCTCCGCCACGGCGTTGCCGTGCCGCCCCGACCAGGCCCGGCCACCATCGGGCCGCCGCGACGCCGGAATCGCCACGCCTAGCGCCGCGGCTGCGTTTGGTCGCGTCGCCGATTCTGCCGCCGGCGACCGTCGCAGCCGTCATCCAGTGGTCGCCTCAGCACCACCGACCACCCAGCGACCTTCCCCGACCGGAACGGAGGCCATCGCCGCCGTGGCCGGCCGATCTAGCCACCCATCGCCGCCGGCCCTGTTTTAGCCGTTTTCCGGCGAGCCGCCACCTCCGTTGGCCGCGTCGACCTCGTAGATGAGTCGGGCTCGCCGAGCCGGTTCCGAGGGTACCCAACACGACCACCTTCCGGCCAGTAGACGCCGCCGGCGATTGTCGCCGGAAAACCACCGGAAGCCGCCGGAAAACCGCCAGCAGCTGCCGGAAAACCGCCGGAAAATCGGAATTTCTGGAATTCACTGGAATTCACCGGATCTTCCGCGGGGCTCACCCAGTGGAGCCCGATCGAGCTTCGGACGCCGATGAGCGCCGAATTTGAGTTCCGAGACACGCGACGGAACCCTAGCCGTCGCCGATTGCCGACTATGTGAGGTATAATTACCTCCGATTTGATTATTTAAAATTTAGATGATTGTTAGCATAGCATGCTAGAATTAAGTAGTTGTCATGATGAATGTTAGCACAGTATGCTAGATTTGATTAACCGTCATGAGTAATGCCTAATTATGAGTAAAGGGATGATTGTATGATTTGAGTCATTGCGAATGAATAGTAAGTGATCTAATGAAGTAGATCAGGTCAGAGCATGATAAGTGACCACGACATAAGTTACAGACACGTAATAAAACTAGTATGAATAGGATGAGCTAGGATTAATTAATTTTTATGATTTTCTGATTGTTATGTTGATGGATGCTTGCATTGTGATTGTGATGTTATTGAGTTTGATGCATCATTTAGTTAGCGGGCGTTAGTATTTAGTTTTGATGTGTAGGTACGGAGTAGGAGCTCGCCGCCTAGGCGCGATGACACGCTTGGAGCTTCTACCAGGTCCGTTTAGGACTTCGTCTCTGATTTTTATGATCTTTTCTATTGTATGTTTGATTTATTGTCTGCAGGACGGGTTAAGTGGCGTTTTATCGGATCCCACTTAACTCGGGCCATTTAACCGAACATTTTCCGGATTAATAACCCCTCGAGGATGAGATCCCTCGAGGTTGATTTCGAAAACAAGATCCACCACAAGTTGCCTTCGGGCCTATTATATGAATCCCTACCCAGCCCATATATATATGTAGTTTTCGCGTTTTCAGTGAGACGAGAGATGGAGAAATCGACTGCACGTACCATGCAGAGGATGCCGTGACAGTCAAAGCGGGCTCTGGATTAGTGCCAGCGGACTGTTCCATTCCCGAGGGATCCTGACAACTCCGCGTTTGAGTTCCTCACACCCGGAGAACGTGGAGGTTTACGGGTACTGTTTAGTACAGCGCATGTCCGGACTTGTGGTTCAAAGGGTACTAAAGGCGACTGCCTGAGAGTACTCGGCCTTCGTGCTCAAGGCCAGGAGAAATATGGAGGTAAGGAGAGGGCTTAGGATAAAGTTTCACGAGAAGTACTGAAAAAGAAGTGCTGAGAGTAGCACAGTACCAGCAGCAGAGCAGTAAGTTCGGGATGCTACCGGGTCTGCAGCCCAGTGGCTCCTCAGTAGTGCCCTTCAGAGTGTTCACGTGGAGTATATGATGATTTCTTTCATATGAGAGTTTGCTCTCATAGCCAGTTTGCTATAGTTATTTTCTTTTCGGACCAGTAACGCTTGTTACTGACGTTTTTCTTATATATATGTAGGTGATAAGCACGAGATGGATGGGCCGGCCAGGACGGAGGAGCAATAAGGTCTTCTGCACACACACATTGGGTGATTGAATGTTTAATGTTTTGTTATGATGTTATTTTATACACATGCTATGATTAAATGTTTGAGCATGATGATATGATGTGAATGGAATGCTAAGACACGATAACAGAATGCAAAATATGATTAGAGTTGCGCAGCGGAAGCTTAGTGGGTTGAGACCCAAGTTTCAGAATGAATACGTTATAAATGAGATTCTGTGTGATTGTTAATGCATGCCGATATATTTATATATACATTATTTTGACAGGGTGGGCCCATAATTGCACTTTTATGAGAGACTCTGTCAGTTTTACTTCAGAATTTTCATCGATTTTGCTCGTAATTGTGATGGTGTGAAAATTGGTTGCATGTCATCCATGTAGTATCCTGTTAGGGTTTTATGCATTCACACATGCATATAGCAAGTTGGATCTTCATGACGGATCGTATCTTCATCTTAAGACGCCGAGATTGGATCCGCATGAGTTAGGTTCGGGTTAGCCGACCTAACCGGGGCCTGTAACATGCCGGTTCGGTTCACGAGCGTGAACCAGACTTGGGGTGTTACAGTGACCCTGTCTAGATCTGTAATCCCTCAAGTCTCCCCTAAAGGAGAACACTCCATGGAACTTCTCCAAAGGGAAAACACACCGAATACATACCTCTAATCACATATTTATAGACTAGAGATATAAATACTACTTAGAAATGAAGAGCCAACTCCAAACACTACTTCTTATTCCACAAATTCTCATTGAATTTGTCGTACCTCTTAGTTTATCTTCATGTCTTTACGACTTTTAATGTGACTAGACAATTTCTCATGGGAGGGAATATCTAAACACTTACATCCAATCTGATGCAGTATACACCTTCACTGTATTCACATGTCCGCTCTCTCTCTTCCAAATATTGCCAATCTACACACTCGCACCACCCGACCAAGTCATGCCAATTACCATTCATCTGTTATGAAACGCCACACACTGCACGTCAGAATCATGCACACACACGTATAAAATAAGATTGATAATTGACAACTAGAACAAGTATAATAAGATGATAAATTAGTGTCAACATAGCATTAGTTATTGTTTCATGTGAGTCTTCAGGATTTTTTCCAACGTTTAAAGATCAACCCTTTCCTTAACCGAAAAGTTGATGGCTTCCTCAAGATTGGGACTGTGAGTTGATCCATATAACCAGCCCTTTCCTGATTTTGGGTTGTTTTGAAGATGATGGCAATGACCTTTTATTTTGGGATTTTCTTTTGTGCCGATAGGTTGCAGCTACGATGGTGGCCGCCGAGGACGCCTACCACTGCCTTCGCAGAGGTTTATGTTCTTGCTAGGAGGCTCTGATCTTTTTTAACGACCACTTGGTTCTGTTTTGTGGTTATGAATTGCTTCCCTTGTCTGCCATCGTATGCATTAATGTCGCTTTGAATGGCTTTTTTGTGTTGGGATGATGATATTATTGGAAGAATCCTTGATAGGTGATCTGATTGTACGAATTTTCTTTCTAGGCAGTATTTTACATTAACACAAATGATGGATTTGTTCTTTAGGATTAATGATTTGTTTTTAATTTATTTGAGAGTAGACACTATGCACATGAACTTGCTGTACTGGAAGTGCCGACGATCTTCTCCTAAATTACTGAGCTAGAGGAAGTTGGATCTGCTTGTAAAAGAATGTTGCCTTTGTTATCATTTTGTGCACTGTTTTGGTTACTTATTTATTCTTTGCCTTGAATGTCTCCCTTCCTATTCTCGACTGACATTTTGTTTTAATTCACTTGCAGGAGGCCACCCTAAGTTTGAGGATACAGTGAGTTTTCTCTTTCTAAAGCAAAAACTGGACGATTAAATTTTGTTTCAATGTGTTTGACAAATAATTGGCCAACAACTTTAACATTATCAGTGGAGGGTGTCACACATTTAGTTTTTTCTCCTCCCTTTTTTGTTGGAAACACACATTTAATTTTTATACATTATTAATTCAATTTTCTTATGATGCATACATGTGTCTGCTATATACATTCATACACACACACACACACACACACACACACACACACACACATATATATATATATATATATATATATATATATATATATATATATATGGGTAATATTTTTCTGAGCAAGCTTTGTTCTGGGCCGTCCGATTATAAGGACAGCCCAAGTCTAATCTTTTTTTTTTAAAAAAAGTTATAATTTGATATGGGTCGTCCGATTACAAGGACGGCCCAGATCAAATGTTAAAAAACATGTCGCGGACACCGCCGCCCCGCTCCCCCTCGACCCTACATCCCGCGACGGGCCGGGGCGGGGGAGGGAGAGTAGGGGCTGCAGAGGGACGGCGGGGACAGCAGAGCCGGTGTCAGGGCAGGGGGTAGGAGGGGCAGGTGGAGCGGTAGGGTGCGAGTAGGGGGGGGGGGGCAAGGGGGAGGGGGGCGGCTGTGGCCAGATTGGGCCACCTAGCTCCGGATCGTGGCCGGCTCCGCCTTGCCCCCTTCACCCGCCCACCCCCTCAGCCCGCCTCCGTCTAACCCCTTCGCCTACCCCGCCTCGCCCCCGCCCACTTCCTCCACCCCCCACTCACCCCCTCGCGGCCGCCCCGCTCCCCCCTTGCCCCCTCCCCCTTCGCCCACCTCCTCTACCCGCCCCCCCCCCCCCCCCTCGAACCTTACCTGTAAAACCCGCGACTTGAGTCAAGGTTTTATAGTCGTTAGCCAGTCGGTTTGACCGTGGTTCGAGTCGGTTCAGCTTTCAGAACACGTGTGCGGGGCCGAGGCCGACCGTGCGCACATGCTATGAAGGTTCATGTATACCCAAGTATCGTTGATAACGTCAGATATGCATCAGCAGACTGTTATCAGTAGATATGAGAGTATACAGTTGATTTTATATTATTTTTCATGTTGTGACCGTAGAATTTGTAAAACCCACGATTCGAGTTAGGGTTTTATATTCAGAACCGGTCGAGTCGACCGTTATTTTTTGAATTGAGTCAGTTTCAGGACACGTGTACCGAGCCGACGCCGGTCGCGTGTATGAGCTATGAGGGTCATGCGTACCCAAGTATATGATGATAACGTCATGAACACAGCAGAACAGAATGAGTTATCAGAATATATGAGAGTATGCCAGTGATTTTTTTATTATTTTTACATATAATGGATCGTAGAATTAGTTTTAGGTCGTTTATTGCGTCAGGATGCGTTACGGGCATTTCGGGTGGGTTGATAGCTCTAGAGCATATCATTATGATTTTTTTTGATGTTGTTTGATTTTACGGGATTTTTCCCGATTTTTATGAATTTTTTTAGGATTTAATACGACCTAGTTATTATACTTGACTCGAGCCGGAGACGAGTCAAGTCTTAATTACAAGTTTGCCACCCAACCTTTCTTCTCCACGACGACATTTTCTCCCCACGCCCAAACCCCGACGCCGCCACTGTGCAGCGTCGCCGCCGCCGCTGTCGGCGCCGCCCGGCCGCCGATCGTCGCCGCCCAGCTCCGCCACGGCGTCGCCGTGCCGCCCCGACCAGCCCCGGCCGCTGCCAGGCCGCCGCAACGTCGGAATCGGCTCGCCTAGCGCCGCGGCTACATTTCGGTCGCGTCGCCGATTCCGCCGCCGGCGAGCATCGCCACCACGATCAGGTGGTCGCCTCAGCACCCTCGACCACCTAGTGACGCTTCCTGACCGGAGCGGAGGCCGTCGCCGCCGTGGCCGGCCAGATCTAGCAACCACCACGGCCGGCCTCTGTTTTGCCGTTTTCCGGCGAGCCGCCGCCTCCATTGGCCACGCTGAGGTCATAGATGAGTCGGGGCCGCCGAGCCGGTTCCGAGGGTACCCAACACGACCCCTTTCCGACCAGTAGACGCCGCCGGCGATTGTCGCCGGAAAACCACCGGAAGTCGCCGGAAACCGCCAGCAACTGCCGGAAAACCGCCGGAAAATCGGAATTTCTGGAATTCGCCGGAATTCACCGGATCTTCCGCGGGGCTCACCCGGTGGAGCCCGATCGAGCTTCGGACGCCGAGGAGCGCCGAATTCGAGCTCCGAGACGCGCGACGGAACCCTAGCCGTCGCCGATTGCCGACGACGTGAGGTATAATTACCTCCGATTGATTTCTTTAAAATTGATTATGATTGTTAGTATAACATGCTAGAATTAAATAATTGTCATGATAAACATATGAGTATGAGTGTAGTGATGATTGCATGATGCAATTAATTGAGAATGAATAGGGAGTGATTTAATGAGGTAGATCGAGTTGAGCATGATAATTGTGTGTGATGTGATTAATGACTAATTAGGGATGAAATGATAAGTTACATGATGAGATTAAGTGTGAATGAAGGTTCAGCGATCTAATGAGGTAGGAGTCTCAGCATGATAAGTGATCAGGACGTAACTTTGAAAAACACAATAAAATTGGTATGACTAGGATGAGTTAGAATTATTTAAATTTATGATTATTTAACTATTGCTGGATGTTGATGATTGAATTGTGATTGATGTTCATTGTGTTTGATGCATCATTTAGTTAGCGGGCGTTAGTATTTAGTTTTGATGTGTAGGTGCGGAGTAGGAGCTCGCCGCCTAGGCGCGATGACACGCTTGGAGCTTCTACCAGGTCCGTTTAGGACTCGTCTTGTTTTACGCTTTTCTATTGTATGTTTATTTTATTATCTGCAGGACGGGTTAAGTGGCGTTTTATTGGATCCCACTTAACTCGGGCCATTTAATCGAATATTTTCCGGATTAATAACCCCTCGAGGATGAGATCCCTCGAGGATGATTTCGAAAACAAGATCCACCACAAGTTGCCTTCGGGCCTATTATATGAATCCCTTCCCAGGCCTATATATATAGTTTTATCGAGTTTTCAGTGAGACGAGAGATGGAGAAACCGACTGCACGTACCATGCAGAGGATGCCGTGACAGTCAAAGCGGGCTCTGGATTAGTGCCAGCGGACTGTTCCATTCCCGAGGGATCCTGACAACTCCGCGTTTGAGTTCCTCACACCCGGAGAACGTGGAGGTTTACGGGTACTGTTTAGTACAGCGCATGTCCGGACTTGTGGTTCAAAGGGTACTAAAGGCGACTGCCTGAGAGTACTCGGCCTTCGTGCTCAAGGCCAGGAGAAATATGGAGGTAAGGAGAGGGCTTAGGATAAAGTTTCACGAGAAGTACTGAAAAAGAAGTGCTGAGAGTAGCACAGTACCAGCAGCAGTAAGTTCGGGATGCTACCGGGTCTGCAGCCCAGTGGCTCCTCAGTAGTGCCCTTCAGAGTGTTCTTGAGGAAGTATATGTTTTCTTTCAGATGAGAGTTTGCTCTCATAGCCAGTTTGTTATAGTTATTTTATTTTCCGGACCAGTAACGCTTGTTACTGACGTTTTTCTTATATATATGTAGGTGATAAGCACGAGATGGATGAGCCAGCTTGGACGGAGGAGCAATGAGGTCTTCTGCACACACACATTGGGTGATTGAATATTTAATGTTGTATTATTATGATATTATTTTATGAACATGACTATGAGTAAATGGTTGAGGCATG